>JASSUY010047828.1:151911-180883 GCA_032466535.1 Forpus xanthops
CTGAAAATCCATAACACAGTGCTACACCAGCTACTGCTTAAAGAAAAATGACTGCTGCTGCTGAACCCATGACATACTCTTAGCTCAAATTGATACACTATCCTAGGAGGGGACACTATTATAAAATAGTGAATTATTGAATGTGAAGAACTATTGTTGGTAATTACTCTCCTAATTTTAATCAGTCATCACAACTGAAATCAATTTGAAATACATTCCATGTCCTTCCTTCACTACTTCTTTCTCCTGCTTTTCACTGAATTAAACAGTCCCTACCCCCGCCCCAAAAAGTCACACTTCTCAGTTTCACTTTTCAGTTGCAAAAGCATTCCAGATCAGTGCTGCTGGGCTGGGCTGACCCCTTCCCAGATGAGGATGTAAGCCAACAATGTTTGATTAAAATAGAAAACTCTTATTCCTATCAGGCAATTCCACTGCCTTGTTTCTTTTCTTATTTTTTAAGTAAACAGATATTTATAACTGATACTTTGAGCTAGAACTAAATTGACATTGACCCTGTTATAACAACAATACTTCAAGTGCTTTACAGTCCAGTCCCAGTTCACAATTTAGATACTGGCCAACTGAGCCCTGGAGAAATAAATCAGTATTTCAGTACAAAAACGGATTTAAACAAATGGTCCTGGTTTGGACACGAGGAACACAAGGCAAAGAAAAAAAACTTCTCCCACAACAACAACATCCCTCAGTTAAAAAGCAAACGGGGGGGGGTCAGTTATGGAAAACCACTATTGAGCATCCCAAATAACCACAGAATGTCTCTGCTGCTCTGCTCTGCGCACACTGGTGGAGTGCTACTTCATTCCTAGAGGGATTTGTTTCAGCTGCTTTACAGTGTGTAGACTGGAGCTGTCGCGTTATTAGAAACAAGTTTAAAGGCCGTTCATCAAACACAATTTCATTTTAAACCCTCCAACCTACAATCTTAATTTCTTTTTAACCACAAATGTGCAGAAAACGGTTGTCTCGAGAACAGGGCTGCGGCTGCAGGCCTCCAACAGCACACAGAAGGAAGAGGCTGCCCCGTGCTCGAGCGG
The DNA here is from genome assembly GCA_032466535.1 of Forpus xanthops. Lineage (NCBI taxonomy): Eukaryota > Metazoa > Chordata > Aves > Psittaciformes > Psittacidae > Forpus > Forpus xanthops. Next base: position 152,970 of record JASSUY010047828.1, read on the forward strand.
ATTCATCTGTCACTGCAGACAAGGCTCCTTTCCTCACAAAATTTGCGTGGCAGGACACGGCTGCACTCGGGGATTATTTTCTATTTCCAGGTAGCAAAGCCGTCCCCGAGCAAACTGTGCCGTTTCACTGCTATCTATAGCGTGTACCAGGCAGCGAGTAATTTTAATCCCAAATCCTCTTCCCCCTTCATTATCCCCAAACTGACACCAACAGCTTTCAGAAAAAGCATCTCTGACCGTGGAACTTGGATGAAACAGTCTTGGGATAAACCCCATGAGGTTATTCCCTACACTAAAACATTCACCATGTAGGCTTTGTCATAGTCTCTACTTTTGCTGTCGCTATCACAATTAGAAAGGACCTGCCTCCAAAAGCAATACCTTGGTTTGCAACTGAGAAGCTTGCATCACTGAGCCCCAGGAGTCAAACAGCATTGCACAAATACACCTGATCCAACGATGCAAATATTAAAACCTAGTCTTTGTAAGGCATGCAAGAACAACTCTTCCTGTTCACCTGAAAACAACAGAGCCCCTGTCAACCTCTTCATACCCTTTCTGAGTTCATTTATATGGTACTGCTGGTACCAGTGTCACCAGCAGCTCAATGACAGGAAGCTGCTGTGCTGGTGTCTCTGAGCTCCCCACAAGCACTACATCTTCCTCCCTTGCTGTTGCACCACCTTACTCCCAGCAAGTTTCCCAAAAGGAAAATAAGGTGTGGACAGATTTATTTGCCAAGTTAAGTATCCACAACTTGTTCCACATTCCAAAGCGCTGCTCAGAAAACACAACCCGCAAAACCGAGAACAAAACATACGTGAGAACATAAACCAACACAAAGAGCAGCTTCTAACTGCAGATCCTCAGCTCGTATTAAACAAATCAAGCCTATTAATCTGTAAAAGAGTTTTCAGCCACTTCACTTTAAACAGGTTTATTTGCAGTGAGTCCTAGTTAAGTTTTGTTGATGTTTTCCTCTGCTTAGTCAAACCTAACAAGGAGTATTACTATTTTTGCATTTACTAAGAGCATTTACAGAGTTAGGAGGTGCCCTGAGAATAAGATAACCATAATGAAGAAAGTGATGCCTCTTACAGATCATTTCCTTCCTTATTTTGATGAGCTCTGTAGCACTGAGTATCCAGTGAGTGCCAGTTCACCAGCAGTTCACTGCTAGTGCAGTTCAGCAAAGCTCTATTTTCCTGTACCAATTACTAAGGAATTCCAAAGTGAGAACTGAGCTTTACATCACAAGTTCTCACACTCCCACTGAGCAGCTACTACAACTGAAAAACTGCAGTCTCAGTATTACAGCACATGGGGAGGGGGGGGGAGAGGGAGAGAGAGAAGGGGGAGAGAGAAGGGAACGTGAAGACAGACCACACACAACAAGCTCCTCTGTCCACAGAGTGGCAGAAGCTACACTGAAATCAATGCCACCAGTCGTAACCTGCACTACTAAAACTATAGCTGACTGGGGAGGAGGGATTCTTTAGAATCATATAATCACAGAATAGTTAGGGTTGGAAAGGACCTTCAGATCATCCACTTCCAACCCCCCTGCCATGGGCAGGGACACATCACACTAAACCATGCCACCCAAGGCTCTGTCCAGCCCAGCCTTGAACACTGTCAGTGATGGAGCATTCACAACTTCCAGTGAAAGAGTGTTAGAAAAAGACATATTCTTCTCTAGTTTTCCTCCAGGATTCAAAAAACCCCTCCAGTATTCCCAGAGATCCCAGTATTCAGAAAGATTTCAGACTAATACTTCTACCTTTATGCTACTCTCATTCCAGCAGAACCTGTAGTATCTTATGACTATTACTGACCCTACAGATGCTCCATATGGATGCATCTATAGATGGATAGAGAGATGCTCTAAGGGTACCTGCATTTCAGCAATAAGAGAACAAATTTGGATCGCTTTGCCCATTTAAAACCATTTCCAGGCTCCCGACTTACAATCAGAAGTCTGTTCTGTGAATCTCCGTCACCCAACACTAACTGAATGCAGGCTTAAAGGTTTCCCTCCATGCCAGGCAAAAAGGTCACGTACAAACAGCATAAGGCCCCACAGAGCAGGTTTCAGCCCTGCCTCTCAATTCCTTTTGTTTCAAAGCAAATCGTAGCATAATCCCCTAAATACTTCAGTTTCCCAAGGCTGTGTTTGTTACAAACCAGAGCACTAAGAGAACTTTCTAGGGATTTTGTCTCTGTACAATAAAAACATTCTGTCTTCAGAAAGATTCCATTTGAAACTTGTTACTGAATCAGAGGGACAAAATAACTGGAAAAGAAAAAATGGCTTTTTGGTCCATGACAAATAATTTGTGGGAAATATACATCATGTTTGACACTGTTCTTGCAAAAAGAGATCTGAATACATCCTGAAGCATCCCAAACTTAGAGGATGGATCCGAATACACTGAGATCATAGACCGATCTCTACAAAGCTCAAATCATCCTCCTCAACAGATACGATGGGGTAGAGAACCATAACCTGGATGCCATAGTCAGCATATTGGAAAGAACAAAAACCTCAACTGCTCTTTTCCCTCTTCTGGAAATGCGCACCCTCTGGGATAAGCACCTGTTTAATCTCCTACTCTTTTACTACCGACAGTCTTCCTACATGCAAAGGTCCCATTTCACATAGATTTAAACATTACCATGACATTCTTGCCCCTTCCTGCCTCCAGGAAATCTGAGCGATTTGTAGAAAGCATTCCTACTGTTTCCCTCCTCCTCCTCTACTACAGCAAGCTGCTACTGCACTACAACTGGTACGCTTAAATATATACAAAAGATAAAGGCTTCCAAGGATATCAAAATCACTTCTGCAAATGCAGTTAATGGCAATGACAGAGGCCACTGCCACCCAAGTGCAAAGATGAGGGAAGGAAATGCAGGAGCTCCCCCGGCCCACTGCAGAAGCCTGAGCCAGCCCTGCTCATCCCATCACTCACAAGTTTAGGCAAACCTGACTTGGTCTGGAGGAAGTCAGCACTCAAATTATTCCACCAGCTCTTGAGGTGGAGCAACTGCTGGCACAGGAGCAGCAGAAAACAGCTGGGAATCAGCAAAGTCTCAACAAGCACAGGATGTAGACGGACAACAGCTAAATTCATTTACTGAAATGACTTAAGCTCTTTTGTAAGCTTCAGCGCTGGCCTCAGATACGCCAAACGATACCCTGGTTACTCAATCTCCAGCATTCCAGGCAAGAGAGAAGCAAAACATCCAATACCCTGCATCCAACTTCTGCAGCTCCAGCCCCCCAAAATCCCCTCTTACAGACTCTGGCAGGTTTAGGGTTTCTCCAAGGAGTAAAGGGAAAGAAGAAAAAAAAAAGGAGAGGGAAAAAAGAGTTGGCCATTCCCTCCTTACCACTTCCTAAGTAGCACTTACTTAAAAGCCTTTAAAAAACCTTAAGCACTTACATCAGGGAGACGCAACTCATTACCTTGCTTAGCCAAGTCAGCAGTAGCTGATTTAGGCAGTCCAAATTTCCATTGATAGTTATCCCTCACTTCCAGAGCATTTGGAGGGAAACACTATCTGTGCCAGACAGCAGGAGCTGCGAGGGGTAATCCAAGCTGAGTGTACAGCGTATCTTAGTGAGGACTCTGTGCAGAAGCTGGGACAACCTGAATTTCCTCCAGCTCAGCTGCAACCTGTCACCCTTGCCAGTACACCTACCTGACCCCTGCCATATAACCATTACTTTCAAATGCTGCAGGCAGCCTTCAGGTGACAGCTTCATTTGATAGATGGAACTGATTTGTTTGCAAACAAGCCTGTTGGATGATTAAAAGAGACAACATGACAATAATAATCATACCTCAGCATGACTTAGAATGTTCCAGTATTAGAGTATTTGTTCTACATTAAACTGTTCTAACTTGGAAACTCCCTCTCTATAGCACAACTGTGGTTGGGCAGCAGCAAGAAGATTACTCCTGGATGGTATTTCTGTAACAGCAGTGTTTTGCTACACTTATCTCCTACTTCTTCCTGACATGTCTTAACTAAATTTAACCCACTAATCCTAACACACCTGAGAGAGCAGTAGCTAACACTGTCACTCTTACCTTAAAAAGGAAAGCAAACCACAAAGTAAGATTACTCAGATTAAGTGCTTGACTTGAGGTCACAGGAAGTATATTGTCTATCCCAAATTTGGGCTTTGGATGGGATAACCTTCAGCCATAGGCTTGAATCAACAGACCACTCTGGCCTTCTGCAAGCTGCTGGAGCATCTGGACATCTCCTTCCCCACTGAACAGATGTATTCCATCACGTTCAACATGACTGAAGACATAACCAGCATTTCCAGTAACACTGTAAAGAACAAGAGACCTCCACATCCACCACACTATTTCAACATTCTGACCACTGCAATTAAAAGGCATCTGGACACTGTGTGGCTACACCAAAGTTGTCTTTGGCTAAGACCAGAAATGAAGGATAAGCAACAATTTAAACAGAGCAACATCAGACGTGATCAATGACTGGTAACCTGAATTACTCAGCCCTGTACATCAGTAGTCTCTAGGGTGGCAAGAGGATAAAGTACAGAAGATTCTCTAGATTAACCGCCTTGCACATGATATAGAAAACATATACATTTGTGTGTGCATTATGTGTATATTTATTTTCAACTACACAAAGCAAAGGCGCCTGCATGTATCACATGAACCTCCCCTACACAAAGCATGGTACATTCAAGAACACGATCATGCCAGTCTGTGGTGAGCTCCACAAAGTACATTGCAACTCTTCATTCTTCAGGGGTTGCTTTGGGCTTACAAACAGAAAATGCTGTGCCTAACACAGATGCCACCTTTTCTTTCCTGCCTGATAACACTGTCCTCCTCTGTAAGGCTGCTGGAGGAGTACCGTGTTCCTCAGCTACAGGTGCAATTGAAGAGACACCATAAAGCACTCTGCTATGCTGGAAAGATTCAGCTGGACACTATTCATAATGAAAAACCCTTCTTAATTCTGCTTGAACTCAGAGGAATGAAGCTTTAAAAACTCTCCTTGAGAGACAGACCATGCGTGCTGGATTCCTAGAGGACACGGCTGTTTCTTTTATCCACTAGCCATCCTTTTTTTCTTATCTCATTTTCATTCCCTTCCCTGCCAAAACATCAAAACAAACACAGGCAAAACCAGCCTGAGTTCCATCAAGTAACAAGATCACCACACCGGATGCTTTTGAGATGCCATGCTCTTTACAAGCAGTGATCCAGGTTACTGAGATTGGTCAAAGAAATCTAAGTCACCAGAGACAGAAATATTTTCTCATTATTTGCTCTCCTTTTGCTTTCCACAGAGCACTACAAATATGGCACAAGAAAGAACTCTTTAAAATCACTGATTTGAGTATTGTCTCATTTGTAGTTGCTATGGATGCAGTATTTGGTTCTACTCAGATGCTAACAGTTTGACTGTTAACTCTTACTTGACTCATGTATCCTAAAACTGCAGAGCTGCTGGAAACCCTTGTCCTTAAGGGAAGGCATAAGGGACCATACAGGATTCAGCACCAGCTCTGACAACTCATGGCTCATCTTCAACGAATTACCACGGTGCAGACACCCTCAGTGCAGAATCTTCAACACGAGGAAGGAGGGCACTTTAATTATTAGAAATTCAAGGGCCTAACACTTCCCCACATACTTTTAATTAAAATCTGCCGGAAGAAGCCAAGAGAAAAAACACAAACAGCTTTTCTCTTGCCTGACGCATCCTGGTCCAACAGCTTCCTGCTGATATTTGTAGTTAAATGTTTGACCCTTGCCAGGAATGAGACCCGAAGTGAAAAGAGTCATGGTTTGCCAAGTGAAGCAGAATCCACAAACAAGCATCTCACACTGGCTACAGATTGTTTCCTTTGAGAGATTTAAGGGGGAGAAGGGACAGAAGCCATACTGTGGGAAATCTGCGTGTTCTTGTAGCATGTATTATTTACAAACCAGAAACTGATGCACAAAAATACATTAGCAAAGAGAGGAAGGCACCCAACTTACTCTCCAAAGCCCAGTATGTCTTCCATCTCATCTCCCCCCAGCTTCCACAAAAGCACATCGCTCCCCAGCAAGTCCTGTATAGTAAGTGTGCTTATCTGGTTTCCACTGCAGAATACTTCCAACCAGAGACAGTTGCCACAGGAAAAATCCAGTTTCCCAACATAAAGTCTTTTCTGTGTGTACACACTGTTGAGTTGTACAAGTCCACTGGAAAATAATGTGCATTATTTATTATACATAACACAAGGAAATCTGTAACACTCACAAAGGCCATTACAATGCCATTAAAAAGATTTCATGTTCAGCTTTCCAGGCATCTTGGGCACACAGCCACAGCTACAATAATTATTATATTTATCACTATGTAAACTAACTGTAATGCTTCATTAAGATAGAGAAAAATGATTATCACTGAGGTCCCTGCAAAAGCCAGTAATGTTCTCCTCATTTATATGTAGGTTTTGTGTCTGCAACTACTGACTCCATCTCCCGGACTGCTCACGAAGGTGTTATTCTGGTAAGACAATACAACAAAACATCCTTGAGATGGTCCATGCATGACCTGCAAAAGTATTCATGGAGTAACTGCTCACACTGGACTCTCCCGAGTACCACAGTATGTTTGGGTGATGTACTATTCTTGTAAAAGGCCTCAGCCTACAGCCACATGCCTTTGGAAAACAGAAACCTTTGATCGATGCTTTTTAAGGTCCCCTGAGAAGTGAGGGAAGCCTCCATGCTCTGAACATCTGCTGTACATCCACATGCACTGGGAAGAGACAACAGCTCTGGTCTCCAGTGGGTTAAAAATTAGAGCAGTGGGCATGGAAAGCCACAGCTTCCTGCTCTCTATCTGACCTAACAGCCTGGCAGGCACAGGCAACCATTGTAAACTAAACTGTCTTGACACATGCATCTAGTTTGAATCAGAAGGATCCCTTCTAACATGGAAAACTACTGACGTTGACTTCGACGTAAGCTAGAAGCCTTGGAGAGCTTTCAAACACGTTTGACACTGACACAGTACTAATTGTTCAACACTTTAGATCCACAGGGACCAAGAGTTGCCGGCAAAGCCTCACTCTCCTTCTGAGTCTGTGCAACTGCAGCCTTCAAATCCAGTGACATTCTCCGCTTCCCTCTCCCTCCTCAGCAGGTTCTGGTGTGAGTCAGGGAGCAGGTTCAGCCCTTTGCTGGTGTGCTTTCAAAGCTACTTAACTCCAGGTCTTCTTCATTCCTCATTAAGTGACAAGGACAGTCACCAAACCAAGCCACAGAACACCAAGACCTTGGCGCCTCACCTTACAAGGTTGGACATCCTCCACACGGACTCCGCCTGCTTTATTAAACCTATTAATAGAAAAGGGGAAGAAAACAACCACAGCTTCTAAACCAAGATTTAGACATGTGCTGCCTTTGGAACGCTATGTGATCAAAGGAGAGGTGGTGAACAGAGCTAGCAGAGGCAACTGCGTGGATCGCATCAGTTAACTGCATCCTCTGCACTGGGCAACAAAAGTTATGTCAGCACAATCATCACAGGGTATTGGATCTGCTGGAATTCACATTACTGGTAATGGTAGAGATGTTTGCTGCTCCCATATTCAACCAGTAGAAGGGCATACAGTTCAAAAGGCCCAATATGCTTCCTGCCTCAAGTGAACCCCCCCTCATTACTGTCAGAGAGCAGAGAGGATCAACTTCAGTGTATTCTGTTACAGAGAGAATTAAGCCACAGAACACTGAGCATCACCCCAGCTGATAAAAATCCCAGATTTACTCAATTCCCATGAAAAAAGGACAGAGGAGTGTTTCTTCTCCAGAGGAGGAAGAGGGAATACAATGTAAATCTCAATCACTTGATATGCAATAAAGAGCTAAAGTTCAACATCACAAACTGACTTCCCTGCCTGCTCTCCTCCCTGCGCAGAGGCTGATCCAATCTCCGCACAGGCCACAGAAAGAAAGCATCCCAGAATCATGCATTTGGGCCTCTCATGCATTCCCTTACTCAAACCCCAAATGCTATTTTACATTCAAATACTGTTATTTACTGAGGAATGCAAGACCTAAAGAATAAGACCAAGATTCCATAAACACTCTTCCTTTCAAGGGCAGGATTCAAGCAGCAGTAACGTTACGGTCTCTCCCTCACGAGGCACCGTTTTTGCACAGGAACTGAAAAGCACTCACTGCAAGAACATGCCACACACTATGCTGCAGGAGAGGGTTTCTGTATAGGAGAGAACATTACCATGAAAAGAACCACTGCAGGGTTGGCTACAGGCATGGGAGTAATGCAGAAAAGCAGCGTTCAGTTCTTACAAATGAGAAAATACACAGAGTCAGGTCACAGATAAAATGGTTGTTTCAGGTCGAGAGCAGCACAAAGAACAAGTTCATCATCTGCCCAAGACAGAAAATTCCAGGTCTCTGCTCTGAATCCTGCTGGGCAGGTAGACTGCAACATGCTATTTTCTAAGCAAAATACATAATGCCAATGCCATATGAGTTTTTTCCCCCCGTCCCTTCATTATCAGCAAAAATGCAAAAGAAACACTGGCAGCTTTAGTTAACTTCTCTCATTGCAATCTGTCTGCTGTAGCCTGACACGACCAGGATGGGACATGAGAACACACACATACATATCAGACAGCTCTCCAACCACTGCTTTCCTCAAGGTAAAAGCAATGTCACAATAACACACAGACCTGAGTTACTGCCTATCTGCTGTTAACCACAGAAGCATATTAAATAAATGCTGATTATCAGTGCTAAGTTGTCATTGTGTCCAACAAGGCTTCTGATAGCTACAGTGTCAGCTCACCATAACACTGAACATAATGGAGTCTGCCCCCCCGCCACACAGATCTGGTGATGCTGCAGAGCTGGGACATCTCTAACTGCATTCAATGAAAGCAGCAGGATCTGAAACAGAAAGGAAGCCTAGAGTAATCAATAATTCACAGAGTTATGTGAAAAACTGCTCCTTGATCTGTGAATACATGAGTGGGATAGCAGTTTGGTTCAACTCCTCATAAAAATACATCAGCAGACTCACTGGTGCACAGTCTAACCCTACAAATGGAGGTTGGGGAAGGCAGGCAGACCTTCAGCAGGCAGGACAAGCAGCACGATTACTTCCTGGCTTTGGAGGCAACAGGCAGCACTGAGCACAGCAGTGTGGAGGACAAAGCCTTCCCAGGGGCCTCAGACCTTCCTGTCTTTCAATGCAGGGAGCTCAGTCTACTCACACGAGCCATGTTCCACATCCCTTGTGCCTGCAAGAGGTAGTAAGGGCGCAAAACATCCACTCACAGACTTGGGCAGCAGCTGCCTGCCTTGGCAAGACCCAAAGGAGCTTCTCAGTCGAGGGGAGATGACAAGGTTCATGTGCAATCAGGAAAAGCCATGATCAGCAGTCGCAGCCAGCCAAGTGGAAGCAACTCCACTGCACAGGACCAAGTGACACACATTCCCGAGCTAGCTATGCCCTTAAACCCCAAAGTTTACAAATGCTGGCTTCGGTCATCTTATAAGTAAAAATAAGCATTTACCAAGGTGCTGATCTCAGAGATGCAGAACAGAAAGATTAATAAGAAATGCTCTCTTTTGCTACTGGAAACCAAAGTGCTACACACATCAGCTGTAAACAGAGCAAAAAAACTCTGCTTAGAATAAAACCAATAAATTTCTTATTACGTCCTTATTATAAACCCATACAAGTCAGTCTCCAGCAGAAACTAACCCCCAAGGAACCATGCTAATCAGGAAGGCACAAACAAAACTACACCAAAGGAGGACTTTATTTACTCTGATACTATCATAATAAATTTCTTCTCCAGGGTGCTCTGATCTTCAAACAAACACTGCACTCCCCACCTCCTCCACTGTTGCCACTCTGAAGCTTTTTGTCAAGCATTAAGTGCCTGATATTCAACACACATTTTCTTACAGTAGCAAACATCCACAAACAGTTTGGGTTATTATACATCCGAATTTTCAGGAATTGGAATGTTTGTTCTTATCTAAAAAATAAAAGGGATATGAAATGGAGATACCTCTGAAAATCATTCACATCTCCCAAGCTAAAAGATGATCAGCGCTTCCTAGAAGTAATCACTTAAACTTACACTCATGACACAGCCAAACAGATACTTTTTGACTATAGCAACATAGGATAGAGCTGTTTCTTAACATAGAAAACCACTGTAATTATGTATAAGAAATTAAAGCCCTGAAGAATCAGATTCTATTCAGGTATTAGCACAGAGAAACTCCCTATGCGAAGTTCCCTCACTTGGAGCACTCTACTGGTTATCATCACAGAAAAACCTGCAAAACCAATCTCTCATGTTTCACCCTAAAAACAGTAAAATCCAGGCTCGGGCTCCCATCTTGCAAAACACAGTTCCAGACTAAGTGCTGCCAAGAAAGCTCCGCATCACCCCCAGATAGTATCGTCTTAAGCCCTGTCCACTTGGAGTCCCTGATTACTGTGTTATTCCAGACCACAGACTGAAACAGCCTCTAAAATAACCAGGGCCACTTCCACAAGAGCTTTGTAGATTACAAGGCAGGCCTAAAAACACATCTGATAACACACAGGAAGCAGATGTAGTATCTGCCATATTAGGACCCAAGGAATGCCATTGCCACATCTCTATGGTAGGTTTATCATACTGGAAGAGTTTTGTGAACTGCAAAGGGAAAATGATTTCGCTCCACTTTCTAGCACTTCTAAATAACCAACACTCCAAAGCAACATTTCCCTAACCCCGTCATAAATGGACCCCTTGTTCCCAAAATGCTGCTGGCTAAGTTGGGAGATGACACTAACTTCATAATATCCAGCCCTCAACCCAATGTTCAGGCAGAAGCAAAGTCTTAAGAGCTCAGAAGAGTGACCCAAGGCAGACGTGGTTCTTTAAGGTCCCTTCCAACCCAAACCATTCCATGATTCTACGAAACAGAATCCCAATTTAAACTGTACCAAAGAAGTCTGAAATCTGGCACATCCGCATTCAGAAGACTGAGCCTTCCAGGGGGATTTACATGTGAAAAGCAGGATGCGGCTCACTCCTTAGCAACTACATGTTCATGGGGTTGCTTTTTTCCCCAAGTGCAAGATAAGCAGGGTTCATCTTTTTGCTAGAACTGAAAACAACACATTTTTGCTTTAGAATTATTCCAATTTTACCTGCTAAAAGCAAGTTCCACACCCTGGCTTGTCTCTGTAACACCACTGGGGCTAGAAGATGGCTCAATGCACACTTTTTTCCCCAGTGAGTGGAAGACATGTGAAAAAGAGGCCACCTAGGGTGGGTGACAGGAGACAATAGACAGACAACTCACGAACTGGCACATCCGATCAAGTGGATGACACGCGCTTACACCAAAGGTCTTCACTGAGTGACACACAGATCACTGGCAGCCCTTCGACATCTCTAAAAGGTATGGTATTCCATCCCCACTTGACAGGCCTTGAAAACTATCCTACCTTTTCAGCAGGGGCCTACCAAGTGCCGAGGAGAACACAACGTGTAAAATTACGCTTTGTGAGTCTCTAAATTCTACCATTTCTGCCTCTTCTGTCACACACTGGATGCTCCCCGAGCCACCAAAAGACTTCAGTATTAAAACAGACGGAATTTCTTACAGTTATTATTGCTAAAAAGTGTTATTGGTTAAACGACAATATAAAACATGGTACTTTGTTAACAGAACCCTCAGCACTCAGAAAGGTCCCAAACACCCACAAAGCACATCCCTCCACTGCAAGTTTGGGAAACAGCACAAACTGGTTTCCATATCTCCTTGCCGAGTCTACTGCCCTTGGGGTCTAACACAAAACCTGGCTTAAATTGCCTCAGTTGCACCGAAGGACCCCTGAAGCACCTTTGCACTTATGTCACTCAAGTGTTCACAGAGCCGCGCAGCATTCTGCATCAGGAAACTTGATCCAGGTTAAAAATACAGTTTATTTTCTGGGACCAAGTTATTTTTAACCCAGATGGACTTCTCTGCCCCCAGTCACTGCTTGAACCCATAAACAATTGTACCAGCACAGAGGTTGGTACAGAGCAAGGAAGCATTTCAGGCAGCCGTGCTACCAAGAGGGACGATAAAGAAATGAAAGAGGCAGAGCTGTCTCTGTGCAGCTGTACCCAGATGGATGACTGGCATCTTCAAGGTGTCCTCCTTTAATACCTATGAAATATCACTTTCATTGCCACTGCAGTAACCCTCATGCAATTCTTGTATTCCTACTAAAGAGTCGCCAGACTTTCTACCAACCCTACACCCCCTCAACATCCACTCTTCGCCTCTGATCATTAACAACTGTGGCCCTGTTTAAGACAAGATCCCTGGAATTCAAATTGGGACCCAAGAATGAAAACACACAAACAAGAACACCCAAAAACCAAACACAAGCCATAAACCCCATCTTCACATCAAGACTTATTTCTAATCCCATAGGTTTTAGTTTTCGCACTGCCTCTTTTCTTTGGAAGGTTTTCTTCACAGTGAACCATAAATCCTTTAGCTGTTACATCAGCCTTACTGCACTACAGATGAGAAACCCAGCCCAGCCCCACCTTGGAACCACTGGGTCATGTCCTCCTAACCCAGCTATGAGGAGGAACAACAGCCTCAGTGAAGAGGTAATGATGCAAGAGTGGCCTTCATTTTCATAGCAAATTTAAGTAGTTCCAGGCCTAAGATGTTTTCACTATTGTTTCAAATTTATACTGGTAGAGAAATATGTCAGTAACACTGTAAATCAACACTGAGAGCCACCAAATGAGCCTTTTTGGTAAAGACTGGTTTTAAAGGAACTACGCGTCAGTGTTTTGCAGGTGCTGATGTGGCGCACACAAGGAAAGCACATTTTCCTTCTTCATTTGATACTTCCAAGTATGATTATGTCATGGTTCTTCAAATATAGACATAACACTACACGTGTCTTTACTCTTACAAGCTCCAAGTGCTTTGCCTGGCTTCTTTACTCTTTCTAATCTCATACCTCACTGCACCGGTGCTTAAAAGGTAGACCTGCCTGTAGCAAGAGAGGTTTGCAGCTCTCGCTATTCCAGCATTTGCTATAAATAAATATAATGCCCAGATGAAGTTTGGGATTCCAAGAGAATCCCAAACATTCCCGCTCGACGCTGACTTACGTAGGTGTGGTCACACAAGCTGCTGGAGCGCGCTTCCCTGCGATCCCGCTGCAGCCCAGCATACTGTTCAGGAATTCAGCCCGGGTGCGTGTGCCAAAGCTGAACACACGACGGTGTCGGATTGGGGTTTTTAAGAAATAAAATTGCTCCCCAGGATGAGGATGAAACTTGTTTGGGCACCTCAAAGCTCAAGGGATCTTCAAGGCAACGATGGGTGGATGAATCAGAGAAACCAACATCGATCACAGTTGAAGCAACAAAAGGCTCTTTTAGCTCAATAAATGCTCATATGGTTGCTTCAAAAAATTGCCACTAAGTATGACTAATTGGGAAAATATTTAATTGTTTGAAAAAATGTATTGGTTTTGTGCAAATCTGAGATCCAGATATTTCACATATCCCCTGTTTTAATGTACAGAAGCATGACTAGTCCTTGTTTCCTTACTTGCTTAATTTGTAGTGACTTGAACAGAAATAAAACTTCAGAGATGGAACTTCAAGCATTGCAGGGTTTCAGATCAGGCAATATGCAAAGGCGATCTCCTGCAGGATTTTAGCACGGTCCTCACACAGAAGTACTCTCTGACATTATGTTGTTGGATTTTATGTGACATGGATAATACTTCCCTTTTTCTTAATGCACAACGATCATCCTAAGCCTGACTTCTTGTCTCCAAACATCATCCTGCAGCACAGGGATCAAATACTTAATAAAAAGATTGCCTGATCTAAATAATGTTTATTAATGCTTTCCATTTCAAACCACCCCAACGTGCTTCGCAGACAGTATCACTGTTTTCACTCACTTCTTGGGAGCAACAGAGCAGCTGCTCTGGAAGTGATTAATAGCACATCACCGTTATGTCTCCAAAGCCACGATGACACCATTAAATTGAGAAAGCAAGGAAAACATCACAGTTGCACAGTCTGAACTACACACACTTAGCTTCTCCAGAGAAAAGATACCTTCGGTGGTTAAGTGCTGATCCAAACAGTGAAGATCTCCACTGAACACTCAGTCAAAAGGGTACCATCTGGAACACGACAATGCCTCCATTACTAAGCTGGAGCATTAGTAATGCAAAATAGAATATCAATTTCCATCAGCCAAGTTCTTCCAATATTTAAGCTTTCTTTGAAGCTCCCCCTCCCAGCACCAAGCAGGCCTGACCTTCCTTTGCTTCCAAGATTCAACAAGGCAGCCCAAAGTACCCCAAATGTGCTCACAGCACATCAAAAATGGTATTCTTAAAATGCAACACCTTAAGTGTATTCACAAACTTTGGTATGCTTCATGTATATTTAAAGGTTTACTATTTGGGGCAGGAAGATGCAAAGAATTTAGTTGTCTTGTGTCCAGCTCTGCAAGCGTTGTCAAAAGAAGTTTGCAACCTTCTCGTTGCTGGTGTACGGAGATGGCAATGTGAGGAGGACCTGATGAGGAGAAGGAGCAACCAAAAGAGTGCAGTAGTTTTTTCCTCACTATCCAGAGCTCTTCGTCCATGTAAGTCATCCAAAAAAAACAAAACAAGCCAAACAAAATGCATAAATTCACAGAATGGCACAAGTAGTTCTCAATTTGGCCCTGTTTTATAGTAAAACTTCAGTCCTTTCCCCAACCAACCACCTCCAAACCCTCTTCTGTTCCCTTAGGCATTTCCAGGGGAGTCTTCAATGTGGAATGGATACAAGGAAGATTAGTCAGTGAACTTCTGGAGGTCACAGTTCAACAGCGTTCAGCCCTAGACCGGCAGAGCAGCCATACTAGACCAAAGAGCTTACTTCATGTGCATCAGACAAGAAAACACTTGTCTGCAACAAAAGAACAGCAATCCTGATGCCTCATCTGCAAGCCACAGCAAAAGAGACCCGTATGCCACCTATGAGCTAAAAAAAAAGCAGCTCACTGTTTCCCTCCTTATTTGGATTTATTTCACTGCATTCGTAACAGTTTTGCTGGCTGCACTCATCCAGTGCAGCACTAACATAGGTTTGCTTTTTGAGTAAACTACAGGATGATGCTCAGACAGTGAATTACAAGCCACACAAAAGCCATGTGCTTTCCAGCCATGCAAACCCAGCTATAGGGAATCCAGAGCAAAGTGACCACTTACAGCACTCCAGCCAACACACAGAAGAGCCTTTATAAACAAAGCACTATGAATTATAGCCAAGGTCTTTGAAAACATGTTTGTTTCTACAAACGTATCCTCACCAAGTCAATCTTTCTCAGTCAGTGCAGTACACAGGGATGAGTCCCCAAAGGATTTATTTGAAAGACTTCAGCTTCTTTAATATTCAAGTTTGCTACATTTTTCTTCTAGTTTCCACAAATGAAATGCTCACGATCTGCTCTCACTTCAGTAAATCCCCAATCCTAGCAGGTGAACAAAGAGCATGAAAAACAAACTTGTGCCTCCTTCTGACGCTAGTCTGTAGTTACATGTATGACAGATGCACAGCAAAGTTTGTGTAGTTTAAAAAACCACAGGTAAAGCAAATCCATGGAGGGAAGAAAGCCATGATGTTGTCACTGCTACTAAACCGGCAGAGCACAGCCTTCTAGCTGGGTTAGCAGACAGGCAGCATGGGATTGTCCTTCTGCTGCTACTGTCTTAGGCATGTGAATCTGATCAAGCCATGTAAGTGGTCTCTATCTCATCTTCCCCATACATGACCACAAATGTCCTCCTGCCCCTCCAAGGGCATTCTCCCACAGCCAAATGCTTCTCACAATCAAGCTGATTTCCCCAATGCATAAATCTAAGCCTCGCTCATTCCAGTTGACTTTATCTTTTCAAGTCGTACCGTATTTTCTGAAAAGGGATCCTCCAGGAAGCCCTTCAGTAACGTTCACCCTCAAATGTACACAGACCTCTGTCCTTCCAACATCCTCCCACCACGAGATGCACATTTCTCTATTTGCTGCCCACAAGCCAATTGTTCCCGAGGGAAACCGTTCCATTTAAAACAAACAAAATCTCCTCTCCATGAAACTTTTGCTTGCTAAAGGCTTAATTTATTACCGGAAAATCTTTCCCAATTCTTCTATACCCAAAGAACAGTCATGCTCCTAGAAGATTAGTAAGGGGTACTCCTGGATACCAAGTGACAAGAGCTGACTGTAAAATACACGTTATCAACATATATGTATTCCTATATATAGATATATATAAACATTGTTTTCCTTCTTAAAAATGAAAACAAATACGCATGAAAACCTTATTCAAGATATATTCCTGAGTGATACCTGGACCAAATGAGTCTGACAGGACTTGTCATTTTGTGTTAAATGATGCTCTCTCTTTTGCTGCACTGCAGGACTGTGGCATGGCTGACACCTTCATGAAGCAACTGAAGTAAGTCACTCTCCCTTTCTGCAGGCTACTCACTAACTACCACTTAAAGACACACTAAATACAGAATTGACCTATTTTCCTAGGCCAAAAATACATTATTCCTACGTACCTGAGCTTGGTTGGATAAAGATACTAAAAGGAGACAAACAGCTTTTTGTACCACTGCTATAAAATTCAACATGGAGACTTTTCAACTCGAGATTTAAGGAAGAAGAGGGTTCATTTGTACGGGCTTTTGGCAGTCATGGCAGGTGGTATTTTTTAAACATCTATTGCCCCCACAATGAGAAACAACTCTGTCAGGATGCATACACACTGCAGGCTTCTTAGCAAGTATGAGAACAGCAGTTCTTGATCCCAAAGACAGACTTGCACCAGCATTTGAGCAGGTAATTGATTTCACCTTCCCATTCTCCTTGACTATTCAATTCCGGATTCACACTGCTCACGTACTTTTTGTCTAAGTAGACTGGTTTGGAGATGTGAAAAGGGTCTGATAATTGTCCCATTTTAAATGCAGCAATTAAACCAGATCATTTCCTAATAGAGTTGGATCATGGATGAATTATAAAATAGGATGCTTCACATTTTCAGCCTTTTAGAAGAGCTGGAGTTTCATTTGTACAGCATTTCATTCAAGCTGCTCACAGGTACCATCACTCTCTCTTGCTGCAATGCATTAAAGCAGTAACAATAATAAACAGGCTTTCCAGAGCAAATACAATTAATTCACATTAGCTACTTCTGCACCAGTAGTGGCAGACCAACAGGAACTAATATGATAATCAGAACATTATCTGACATACATACTTTTGTTCCCTTTCTCCAAAAGTCAAACCAATGCATTCTCTTCTTGTGCAATACATGAGCAGACACAGGAAAGAAAATGGGAAGTAACGGAGAGGCAGGTACTCCTTCTTGTATTTCCTTCCACTACAGTACCTGAAATCTTTAAGCAGCATGCTAGAAATCTGTAAGCTGCCCTGTTGTATATTTATACTCAAGTGATGAATGTAAGCCTCTTTTGCTTAATATACTTTACACGTGCGTCCAAAAACCTCCAGCATTCCCATGCAAACAGACGTATTTTCCAGAAGCAGCAAGCTGCACCACCAGCATTACAGTCCTGCACATCACTGCTCCAGCGCAACAGAAGAAAATAAGGTTATAGAGTAACAAAAATGCATTTAGCAACGAATTTCCAAGCAAGATGTTCATCGCTTCTGTATGTTGTATCTGAAAGGTACCTGGAACCACTCACGAGCATTAAGTGGTGCACCACAATATTCATGCTAAATAACATTATTCTTCTTATTAGACAGATGGGGCACTGCAACTTCAGCGTCTTTCCCATAAAGCAAGCATGAGAGAGGTATAAAGTGAGCCCAGTTTAACATCTTCAAGTGCAGGACCATTTTAAATAGTCGCCCTTATACAAAAACATAAGAGCAGACAATTCATCAACCAGAGAAGAAGTAACACCTTCACAACTCTGACCAGGCTCAGATTCATCTAAAAACTGTGGTATAATTAAGGATTTAAAACACTGGAAAAGGGAACAAAAGATCAGCTTAAGGATTATTCAAAGTATTTTGTGTAGAGAATAGTAATAAATCACCTGACTTCTCCCACCAGGGGATAGTCAGTACATCTTTAAACTCAAAGCATGCAAATTTCTGTATACAGAAAACATTAAATATCCAACAACCTGACATGCTTCAAATCGCTATCAGCAGTGTTTAGCATATAAATTAACACAGAGTGTCTACAAACATTCCTTTTTAAACTGTTGGGAATATAGTAAATAAGCACTTTTTCTCTTCACCCACAGGAAATATGCAAGACTACAGAGCATGAGGAGCATTGCTCAGCATCTTTCTGAAACTAATAAATCTAATACACATCAGAAGTGCTGGGAGATACAGCTTCCTCTTGCACAGAGGAATGTCTGCAACAAAGAAAGCAAGCAAATGGCAAGGCAGGACTAAACAGCCATGATTTATCAGCCTGGTGATACTTTAATGATACTAATGATCAAGCTTCTTAAAGATATACCAAGATGAAACTAAGTTACACTATTTGAAGGAGAATTTAAGTCTTCTTGGACAAGCTCCAAAATGGGCCACTTCCGCTTCCTGCACTTTTGATTTAGATGTTTTGAAGCAGGCAGCATTATTTTCCCCTTCCCAAACCAAAACCTTCCAAATGAGGCATGACAAAACAAGCTGAAGTCCCGAGTTAACTTACACAGCAAGCAACAGGCATGCAGGGGAATCTGGTGTGCCAGGGCAGTTCTCAACAACACTGTTATCAGAGAAAGTGCTGACATCCAACATTTAATCTACCATCAAAGCACAAGCCTATGTTCTCCCTCACCAGTAGCTCCAAAGCTCACTTGCTGTACAGACTGATCCATGCTTTAACAAGACATTAGAAAGTAATTAAATTTATTTTCTGGTTGATTTTTTTGGACGCAAATAAATCATGTCCCTAGGCTAGAACCAGCAAGAAATTCTTCACTTGGAATTAAATTAACTGGCTTCTTTTCTGCACTCCTTGTTGGGGTTAAAAAAAGAAGTGCCTGGGGTTCCACAAGGCCTTTCTCCTGCCATAAAACAATCAAAGCTCCATGGCCATTTTCCCACCCAAACAATAAGAAGCAATAAACACTATTCAGACATTTCCAAAACTCATGGATTAACAAAAAAGAGGAAGAAGGGTGTGGGGGGGTAAAATGAGGTCTGACAACAACAAGCCCTGGGGAACACACAGGACTGGGGAGATTCCATAATCCCAATTACAGCCACGTGAGCCACGCACAGGGTGAAGCTGCTCTGAAGCCTGCAGAAGTTTAGCTGCAACAGCTCTCCACCTTCATCAGCTGCCTATGAAAGGCAGCAGGAGACAGGCTCGGCTCAGGTGTGGCTCTGACTATAACCAGAAGATGTGGGATGTGGAAGGAACCAAGGGGAGAGAGGAAGCACTCTCCACTTACACTGACAAGAGACATCAGCTGCTACAAGAAATCTGAACTAAGGACAGTGCAATGCCTTCCCCCAAAAGTGAGTTACTGTGGCTGCTAGAGGGGGAGCAACACACAAAGCTCTGCCTCTCAACAGAGCAGCAGCATTCCTGGTAAGATTGCTCCAAACCAGGATGGAGTGCAGCATCTTTCCCACCCCTCTCTGCTTCCAGGACCAAGATTGAGATGCTGGGTTTGGAGCTTCCACCGTGAAATACAGTGAAATCACAGTGTATACTCACCAGCTGGCTCCAATGGGAGTTGAATGGGACCCAATCCCACAGTTATGCTGGGGTTTCTCTCCAGTTAGCTGCAGAAATAGCTGCAATAATCCAAGGCTTTATGCCTTCCAGGTTTAAGTAAAAGAAGCAATGGAAAGGCCCAACGAAACTCCTGAAGTCAAACAGAAGATTTAGCTTGAAGGTGCCTGCTTAAATAAATCCAGTGTTAACTGGACACTCCAGGAATTATTACTATAGATTAAGCCACTTTGGGTTGGCCTGCTCCAAAGCAACCAATTTAAAAATCAATCAGATAAACGAATGACATAAAAGCCTGGGTATACACAGCCATGTCAAGTTCATTGCCTGTCTTCAAGTAAATTACATTAATGAACTAATATTGTTTGGTTGTTTTCACACCATGAGACAATGTTTACACTTGGCAAAATCCTCTGGCCTAGATTTTCCAAGAGGACTCCTGGTTACATGTGAGCTGTCACACTGCCCATCAGAGAACTGTGGACCAGAATGCTCCTTCAGATAAATAAAATCAATCAATCAGGGTCTCTCACTTAAAAAGCAAAATTTCACCACTTTTCTATAATTACTATATCCTCAAAGAGCTCAGCCTCTCTCCCAGGAAATATTCCTAACATGGGAGGCATTAAAATGAGAATTCAAATTTTACGTTACAGCATAACCCCACTGCTTCAAGTAAAGAAGCCCACACTGATGATACAGGAGTAAGAAACTACAAAAGGAATCAGTGGCAAGGCTGCAGGACAGTCCTGTCAATGATAGGAAGCTGACACAGACAAAAATCTTCCCTATAGACTGGAGGATGTTTTTTATTTTATCAGCGTTGTCCCAGGCTTGAGCAAGATGCAACACGATGCATCCACAGAGAAACACTCAGTATTAATGTAAATACTCTGGTTCACAAACAGGTTTTGGCAGAATGTCCAGAGAGTAAGAACATGACACGAGCAAGAGAAGTTTCAATACTGGAAGTTCACTTGGTGAGGACTGACCTGGCACAAACTCACCTCAGTCTATGCTTTACCTGAAGCTCTGGATACGTGCACCTCTATGACTCAAGATATGAAGTATCCACCCAAAGCGTGGCCCAAAATTACACCACTAAGATGTAAGAAAAGGCTTGTGTGTAGTAACATGAAAGACTTAACTCTGTTGTTTCAGTGAGGCAGCTGCTCACAGAGGCAGCCTTTCTGAAGACCGTTTGCACTCTTCATGCTTTATTAATACCTGCAAATGCCTTTCATCAGCTAACTGGAGATCAGCATTTCCTCTGTTTCGACTGAAAGTAACAGGTTTGTCAAAGCAATATATCATTCAAAACACTATAAAATGCAAAGGGTTTGAACCATCACTCTACTCTGGAGGCTTTTTATAGCTCAGACTTGCAAATTAAGAGTGCTGAAGACAAATCAAACAGCCCTCTACAATGGGTACTACAAAGCAGACCATCTGGCCTAGAGTATTTTTCTCTACAATTACTACTTTCTTGCATAGTCCTATGCATAGGACGTATGCAGATTCTTGCACAGTGTCACAATAAGTGAGAAAACAGATGAGAACACATCAATAAAGGTCTTCCAAAGGAAATGCATGTAGAACAGACCCTGAGGAATACTTTCCTCACCTGGAGACAGGACTGCTTCAGATGTCAAGTCAAGTACAGATAATGATTTACCTGGAAGACATTTTGAGAAGCAATTCCCTCATATAATTAAGGCAGCTTGGCTCAGGAAGCACTGAGGCAAAGTCAACCAAGCAAGTCTGCAATCACTGTCTAACTTGCATCCATCACTTGCGTTGGGAATAGAGCAGCCTGCTAAACCAGAGTGCCTGGTCCCTGTCGAACTGGTTCATCACTCGCCTCTGGGTGTCCCATTAGTGCTCACATCTGCAGCAGCACAAACACTGTGTTTTTGTTATTTCTGCTAATCTTATTTTATACATATTACATAAAAGTTTAAAGGTTAAACCTGACCTGCTTCACAAGAATGGGGAAAAAATCAGGAGCACAACAAAGCACTTAAAAAGAAAATCACACTAGATTTCAGCACCTGCTTCACTTAACTGTACTCAAGAACACATTGTACAATCACATCTGTAGATTCTTCTTCTGTTGGTTACTGCCAACACTTCAGTTTTCATATCCTAGGAAGCTACTCTTTGCAGGCTGTACTTCCAACAGTACCATGACAACGTCAACCTGTAGCACCCACTCCTCCAGGTAATACAGTTGAAGTCTCTGAAGAGAGACCCTGAAAACACTTCATAGCAATGGCCCAATGACTGCAGCCTCCCACAGCAGCTGCACTTCACTAGACAGGCACTGAGAACAACAACATCTTACAAGCACAGAAAGCAGAACCTTCATGTAAAGTGACTCCCGAAAGTAAAACAACCAAAGACCTCACGGCTTCCAAACTACTGCAGAAACATATTCCTTTGACTCCAGCTCTCCTGCAATTACTTGTTCATCCACAAGACACACCCACTCACCCACACAAACCAAACCAAGCTCCACACAAACCCTACAAATTTAATCAAGGAAGGAAGAGCCGGTATGAAATGTTTATTTCTATTTTTAAGCACTTGGGAGGTGCCTGATGCTCCCTGCCTGCAGAGATAACTCAGTAGGTGCTCCAGAAGGGTGAGATCCAGCGCACGATCTGGCACGAGCAGGCACATGCAAAACAGCAAAACATCAGAGCAGCTCAAAAGGCTGTTAAGAAAGGCTTTTGGAATAATCGTTTCCCCTAAGTCAGGGCAGACAGTAACTTGGGGTGTTGCTGCAGAGAAGAAGTATGTGTGTGTCTGTATGTAGCACAGCAAAGCGCTCTGAGCAGTACTCTGGTTTCTGAAGAACAAGACAGTCTCTTCCTTGTTCCCACAGTTTGTTTCTGCCTCAAGCAAAGTTGGTTGCCACTCTGGTTGCTCTCCCTCTCACCCAAATGGTTTGCATAGCAGATCTGCTGAAACATCAAGTTTTAACCAGGCCCTAATCCTGCTGACTTCTCTCGCAAAACTGCTGGAAAGGAATTCCTCCTGGCAGCTGCAGTGCCTCTGCTCATTAGTTCACCCAGCAGCAGCAGAATGGAATAGACAGGCACATCATTTCTGTGCTGCTGTGGGAACAGTGATAAGGACCATGCAGGCAAAGGGAAGGCTCCAGTTTCTCAAGAGCTTAGGGAGGGACAGAAAAGGCAGAGGTCTTAAAAGGAGGGCAGGAGCAGGGCTTGCGAGAACACAGGCAAGGTACTACCACACTTGCTGTTGCTGGGCACACAAGCTTGAAGGAAACTCTTCCCTCAGCCTTTATTAGCAAAATTTGGGGACAGGAATGTCATCATTTTACAGGGGTTTTCAAACACCTGCTTTAAAGCATTGTGTTTAAGCAAACACGGCACAGAGCTATTTGCATCAATCCCAATGTCTCCTGGATACTAGAAGAATGAGTAGGGTAACATTGCAAAATAGCTGTCCACTTGCTCATGGCATTCTTTGTCCAGACAGCACCCTCTCATGCAGGTCAGATCACGCAGCCCACTCAGCACATACAGGAAAGCAAATGTTTTCACTTCTTGCTTTGCGGTTTCATTGAAGGAACCCTATTGCTGACCCTGTTTATTAAGCACGCTCAATGTAAACACAGTACATCTCTTGGTGGATCTGCTCACAGCTTTGCTCCATTTATGGTGACTGGAAGCCCTGTGTTGTTCAGTAACATTTCCTCCTCCTCTCTCATCACAGGCTAGCCACCATCTCACTAAATATTTAATGAGTAGACAAGAAAAGCAAGAAAGCTTCACAGCTTGAAGTGTTCAGGTACTACATGCATGATATTATATTCATCTAATCCGGAAGCGTATGAGCACTGCATCCAGAGACAACAGCACACCACAGGTACCGCACACTGATCCTAGTGTGATTTAAACAGTGCTATGCTACAGCAACACCAGTTCACAGAGCATGATGCTCCTTTTAACCAGGCAGCACAGCTCTCAAGTCATAAGAAGCCAGAGGCTGGGACCTGCCGTCACCACAGACCCCAATGTCCTTCCCCTTTCACCAGGTACTGCCATACTGATCCACTGCATTCCCAAAACCATCCTCTCACTCTCTCTCACCTATATTTCTTTTTTCCCCTAAATGCAGCATCTGCCACATGCAGACAATTCCAAGCTTCCTATGGGTAGAAAAGAATAAATTCTTTGCCCAGGAAGAATGATTTTTTTCCATCTGTGAGATATACTTCAAGTACTTACATTCTCCTGTAAATCACTTGATCCTAAACCAGCCCTTGAATTTGAAACCTCCCTACAGCTGGTTTGGTGGAAGGGGTCTTTGTTTTCCCTGCCACCACTCTCCCCATTTTCTGGAACAAGGTATTACTGATTACTTTAATTTCCCTTCCACCAAAGAGAAATGGATGCACACAAACAACTGCAGCGAGTACAAGAGGAAGAACGTTTCATCTCTGAATTAAGGATTTGCATACTGGGTTTTATCTGTAACACCCACTGCAGTGTTTTATCCCAGACTCTCAGATCACAAAAGACAAGAGCAGACAGTGACTCACTGCAATTTCGGTTCTGCGTGTAGTGCTTCACATGGACCAGTCAATTCTCATTCTGCCAAACAGCCTTCATCAAGAGCTTAGAAAGTAAACCATCTTCTCTAGCAGAGCTCCTATTCATGTGCTGCCTTCATGAGGAAAGCTCAGAGATGGAAAGGAATTCAGTCAATGTTTCCCCTTTATGTTGTAATGATTAATATTCAACTAATACTACATGGGGAGGCACTGATTCTGAAACAACTGCCCTGGCAATAACCAGATTAAGACCTCCAAACTTGCTCTACTCCGAACAGCAACAGCCTGCCAAGTGACAGCAGTTGTCAATATCTACCAACTGGAGGCTGGGTTTCCTGTTAAATCCTGGAATCCGAGACCACTCTTTAAAGAGGATTCCCCACAAAACAGGGGGGGGCGGAAATTAACTAAAAAAATCACTTGACAGCTCTGAATTTGTGTAGCCAGAAGTCACAGCTCCTCCTCTGCACACTTTGAAGGCTGGAGACTGGCAATGCTCCTATCGGATCATCTCACATCCCTTAAAGGGAAGAGATAAAGCCAAAACACCAGGGAAAGGCACCCACAGCGACAGAGCTACTGTCTCACTGATCAATGCACTAAACAGAACTGATAGATTCCAGGGCAAAAGGCTGAGCAGGATGAGGGGCAAACAGAGCCGAGCAGCTGGTTCCATTGTGAGAAGAGCAAACAGGTTTGGGGCTTGGTTTGGTGTTTTTCTTACACCCACACTCTGTTCCCAATGGGGCTTTCTTTGGGTTAGCTTGGGCAGCATGAACACAAAACGCCGCACAACTGAGACCATGTTTGTCTGAAGTCCAGAGAGAAACCTTCAGGCCAGTGTGCCAGCCCAGTGATTAACACAGCAAAAGCCCTTCTCCTCTTTTAATGTTATAGAAACTGTTCCAACCACAGAACAAGGAGCCTGCTTTCTTCCCCTACCTTTACACCCCTTCATCACGCTCGCATATTGTGACCTATTCAAACCACACTCAAAAGCTTGATCCGGGCGCTCAGTGATACATAACTTCCATTTTAGTGAAACAATCCATCTGCTCCATGTGACACAGAGCCTGCTTTAAGAATGCAATACTGTTTAGGCCAACGGTTGCACCGCACAAAGTGTTTTGTTCACATGCATTCCTTTGGGATGACAGAGCCTATCCACGGCCGTAACGGTTGGGGCCTGTGGTTTTTTTCCCTCATCCGCTGAATGCTGCAGTGACTAAGCTGACAAAAATTCCTAGCCAATTATAAACCCACTTAAAGAGACAGGCAATCCCCCTGCAACCTTCTCTTGCCATTCTATACAGGAAGTTTCTATACATAGAAAAACATCTCCTCCTTCCAAGGCTTGCACTGATATAAAAGACTTTCTCCGCGCGCTCAACACTTCAAACATGCTTCCTAAATGGCATCATTTCCCAAAACTATAACCTTTCATCATCTGTATGTATTCCTCACACATTAACTGGGTGAAAAACACAGTAGGAAAAACAAGCCCCTCAGTTGAGTTACACTAGTAAAAAGTTCGAGAAGGCATTCATGGAGGGAGGATGAGTGTGGTGGGAAGGGATGAGTCTCAACAACTATAGAGGACTGTTTATTAAGAAGGGAACAGTTAAGCGCCTATAAACCCAATATGTTGCAACAAGGAAAAAACACATCTGGGAGGTCGCACTGGTGTATAAACTACAAGTCTGATCCACCTACGAGCATACGCTGAACTTTAACTAGCAACAAGAACTTCGAGTCGCCTCTCAAATCTCTCTCAACATGCAAATCAGCAACCAAATCCCCCAAATCACCAGCCTTTCCAAGAGGGATCCTCACCTCACATGCTGCATTCACTCTCGCCTACCTTGTCAAGGGCCATACAAATGCATGAAATAATTATTCTATGATCCTAATTAGCCAGGGTACACGGAACTAGGTTTTAGGCAGGTAACTACAAGTTCACTTTGCCCAGCAAGAAACAGTAAACAACAAAATAACTGAGAGACTAGTACGGCTTTAGAAACCCAGGTTCTGGGCACCTCCACCCCCTCCTGTTTTATGGTGGGCAAGCTACTTGCTAAATCATTTTTAGCCCTCTGCTGATAGCACATGCACATTCCATTGCAAACACTGAAAACAGTGAGGGAAGGAGAAGAAGAGACAGTGAACAACTGAACCAGGCTGGGTTCACCTCAGAAGAAAAAGGCAATTCAACCCGTATGAGCATACTCTTATCTGAGCATCTTTTTATTACAATTCCCAGAGCCATGAAGAGACTTGAGAAGGAAATGGCACTATTAGTGGGAAGGAAGACTAAGCAAAGGCTCTTCATCACGGCTGAACACTGAGAATTCTTCTGCCACATGAAAACAGTTTATGAAAACACTGAGGTATCGTTCACTCCTACATTCATGTGCATTTGGGAAAGGAAAACGGCGCCTACCATTCAGATGTTTTAGAGCTTAGGATTCTTATCCAGGTTTGAACCCAGGTTTTACCTTTACTTCTAATAACAAGTAGGCTCGCAAGTTCAGTGAGCTTGCCCATATGCCCACCTCCAAGCTTCCTTCAGCCCAATTCATCTGCAGGTTAGGCACCACCAAAGATGTATTTCTACACATTCCACTGACAGGGACAGCTGGGTGGAGAACAGACTGTTTTAGGGCCCCACCAAGCTAAAAGCAACGCCATTGAATTCGCCCCTCAATGGACATCTATGCGAGCATTAACTAAACCAGAAATGCCCAGGAAAGCCAGCAACCAGCCAGACTCCTTGCATGGATAAGAGCCACAGAGAAGTCAGCCAGGCTGGGTTTGCCTTGTCCCTGCGACATTTGCAAGAACCCAGCAAAAACACAGCTTCCTTCTGGTTTTGCACTTGACATTTCCCTGACATTTTCCCTATAACACTCCCAGCTATTCCCAGCTCCCAGTTGTTTTGCAAATTCATCCAAAAATTACATTCTATTACATGCAATTAACTGGCCAACACAACTATTTAGTAATAAACATTTGGCTAATATGTATGAATGGGGCCTGGAAGTCTACATTAAGTAGGTTAATCAAAGACTTGATTCAAATTTAGATGCGAATTCAAGTTTATAGATTCAGTATGGTACTGCTGCACAGGAAGGTAAACCAATCTGGTGGCCTTCTATGATGGGGCTACGGAACTGATGGTCAGGGGTACAGCAGTTGTCATCTACTTGGACTTGCGCAAAGCGTTTGACACTGTCGCACGTGACATCCTTGTCAGCAAGTTGGAAAGTCATCAATTTGATAGGTGGACCACTCAGTGGATAAAGAACTGGCTGGATGGCAGCACATAAAGAGCTGTGGTCAATGGCTCAGTGTCCAGCTGGAGACCATTAACAAGTGCTGTCCCTCAGGGGTCGGTGTTGGGACCGGTCTTGTTCAACATCTTTGTCAGTGACATGGACAGTGGGATTGAGTGCGCCCTCAGCAAGTT
>JASSUY010047828.1:180921-219347 GCA_032466535.1 Forpus xanthops
CAGAGATGAGATTCAGAGCAGCCCTGAGGAGAAGGACTTGAGGGTGTTGGTTGATGAGAAAATGAACATGAGCCGGCAATGTGCTCTTGCAGCCCAGAAAGCCAACTGTATCTTGGGCTGCATCAAAAGGAACGTGACCAGAAGGTTGAGGGAGGTGATCCTGCCCCTCTACTCTGCTCTCGTGAGACCTCACTTGGAGTACTGAGTGCAGTTCTGGTGTCCTCAACATAAAGAAGGACATGGAACTGTTGGAATAAGTCCAGAGGAGGGCCACGAGGATGATCAGGGGACTGGAGCACCTCCCCTATGAAGATAGGATGAGAAAGTTGGGACTGTTCAGCCTGGAGAAGAGAAGGCTGCCTGGAGACCTCATAATAGCCTTCCAGTATCTGAAGGGGGCCTATAGGAATGCTGGAGAGGGACTCTTCATGAGGGATTGTAGTGATAGGACAAGGGGTAATGGGTTCAAACTTAAACAGGGAAAGTTTAGACTGGATATGAGGAAAAAGTTCTTTCCTGTAAGGGTGGTGAGGCACTGGAATGGGTTGCCCATGGAAGTTGGGAATACTCCATCGCTGGCAGTGTTCAAGGCCGGGTTGGACAGAGCCTTGGGTGACATGGTTTAGTGGGGGGATTTCCCTGCCCATGGCAAGGGGTTTGGAACCTTATGATCTTAAGGTCCTTTCCAACCCTAACTATTCTATAATTCTGTGAAAACAGAAAATGACTCTCTGAACAACACGTCACCCTCAGTTTCCTCTAGGATGAAAGTAAGTCACTAAGAGTGTTGCAAACCAACCCAAAAAATTCTGTTTCCAGCCTCAGCAAGCACAATCCTAATGTGCAGCAGTGCCTCTGGAAGTACCTTTACGGTGTCCCTGAGCCTGTAAAGGGTTTGGTTTTAAATTTGAAATAAATAAGCAACATTTTCAAAACCCTCACTGAATACAATCATTTTCCTATTCCCCTCTGCTCCACAGCCTCAGGCCCCCTGAGCTACCAAGTCCATTCCCTTCTCCCATGAGCCTCCATGTAATGAGGGGTCAGACCAGGACTCCTCAAGCACTACACATATAAAGACTGCACACCATGCGTGACAATCTAGTGATGCTTTTGTATGTTGTAAGGACTGGCGCTGGTTTTCTTCTCCACCCTTTAGCACAGAGCATCAGAGAACTTAAACTAAGGGATTAACATACATGCAACCCATAAAACCAGGGAATCGCTATTTCCTACAAGTGATTTCCAATTATATTTTTACAGTTCTTTTCCTGACAGTGAAGCAGTTGCCTGGCATGAGGCAATTCAAGTAAATCCATACTGAAGTAGCAATAAGCATTACTCATGATTTCAGAGTTTCATGAGGCAAATATCTGAAGCCATGAAACACAGGCACAGTGTGGAACCAGAAAGATTTTCTGTCCAGCCAGGTTTCAATCATGCTTTAGTTTAACTGTGACTATAAGAAGCACTTATATTAGCCTCCACTTCCTCAACTGGGGAAGTTTCTTGTGACGTTTAGAACTGCTAATCCTCATTTTCCTTAAACGAGAATGGTCTCTAAGCAAAACACAGTTTGCGTTACTCAGAATCCAAGAACACATACATTTAACCTCCCATTATCACCTCAAAAGCACTGAATTTCCAATGCAAGCATGGCAACATTAATCTGTCATTCCACAATGAATGGTACACATTAATTACCCCTCACCATTATCATAAACTATACCAAATGAAATAAACTTATCCAATAGCATGGATAGCCACTGGGATATGGCTACATATGACCTGGTGAACATAAACACACCTCTGGACTGGAAAGGATAAAGGAAGTTGAAACAAGTGTAAAATACGATGTTTTGTAAGGACAGGAGAAAACTGTGTGTAGAAGACAAAACCCCTTTATTCCAAAATGGGGGGGAACGATCTAAACTTCTAAAAGGATTTTCACAATGTTTGTTTTTAACCCATGGCAAAGCGTCATCGATGGGCCTGGTTAACTGCATCGAGTTTGTCAGTACTGGAAAACACAACAGCAGAATCTCAAGTCCTCCCAAAAAACACTACACATCAGGGCCAAGAGAAACCAGGAAGCCAGGCTGAGTATTCAGCATGAACACTTAGTGCTTGGTGACTAGTGCAAGCTGCAAGGTTCAAGA
Source organism: Forpus xanthops (assembly GCA_032466535.1). Lineage (NCBI taxonomy): Eukaryota > Metazoa > Chordata > Aves > Psittaciformes > Psittacidae > Forpus > Forpus xanthops. The sequence continues at coordinate 183,081 of JASSUY010047828.1, forward strand.
TATTCTTCCCAGGTTATGGCATTCTGCAAGAGAACAAAGCAAAAAGCCAAGTATACGTTTGTTTAATTTTAGCCCTTTTCTCAGAATATAAACCACTGCTGCAGTAATTAACTGCACATTGGCCTGAACCGCTCTGTGGCCATTCCAGCCTCCTCATTAAATATGCTCTCACAGCCGTAATAAAAATTCTGGGAAACCTCTGGCTCAAGAGCAGGCTCAGGAGGGGAGCGAAGCTCAAGTAAAAACTTCATTTGGAATGAAAACACCAGCAACACTTCTTAACATGCTCCAGGTTTTTCTAACTCCATGACACCAACTGTGCCTTTTTCTGTTGTCTCCCCTTCTGTTTATTCCTTTCAGCTGATGTTTATTTGCTGGTGAGTTTGTACAGCAACCAAATGGACCAACAGCCTGTCCCTTTCAATGCTGAGGTTTATACAGTATTTGTATTTTCAGCCCAACAAAGGTAAGGTTGGCATTACACACACCAGCTCCAGTTAAAGTTATACCACATTAAATCTGCTTGCTAAAAACACCGTAACTTCTAAAACACACTGTCCTCTGATACATAAGTTTTTTATTTTATGTTGGAGTTTAAGAAAGCACATAAAAAACCTTTAAAGATGCAGCAGTCAGAAAACAGCATGCAGATGTAATAAGGGCAATTTGATTCGGCACCTCTGGCTCCCTGCTTCTTTCTTTTCGTGTCTACATTGCTCACGCATGCTCAGTATCTCTAAAGGACAAGGGAACAGAATGAATACTCCTCAGAGAGGGGAGAAAAAGGAGGAGAGAAGGGGAAAAAAAATCCCAGCACATGGTTTTCACCGCTACTCTGCTGAATCAACAGGGAGCACATTCCCAGATGGCTACCCTGGGAAGTACTGCACAAGTCAATGAAGTGATGTCAAACGATACCACTCAACTGCATTATCTTTTGAGCTCCGTGTAAACAAACAGGAGCAAGTTCCGAATATTTGTGAGAATACATCATGTTACTGTCTCCATATGTTTAAACATTTTAGTAGAAGGTACATATGGACCATTCTTCCCACTCACTGTCATTTTCTCCCTCCTGTTCCTCATTCCACGCATACACCATATCTTTTCAGGCCACTGTCAAGCTAATTCAAAAAGGAATAAGGATACATTTTCATTAAAAACATTTTGTGCTTAGCTGCCATCTGCTTCTTTATCAGCCTCCAAATCCTCACATGCTTTTTCTGTGGTCTTCAGTTTGACACATTCGGAAGCTGAAAGTCGTCTTCTGTTGTATTGTGGACTGCGGTCCATGTGAGCTATTGTTTCTCATGTCAAATTCGCCTCTTTTGAAACAAGTGCTTAATGCTTATGGCCCTAATCCACATTCCCTCTACAATGCCAATTTAAACCTACTTGCTTTTTATGCCAGTGACAAATCTAATCTTAAAGGCCTCTCACGTAGTTCAGATACACACTCATTGTTTTTATGGGAAGCGTGTTTCATCCCCTCTGTGCAGCACCAAAATCTGCCCTCACAAAGGGAAGACACAGACTTCCAGACTGTGCTCTTGCACAGAAGCTGCAGTCAAAGCCATTACCCCTTCAAAGCAGTTATTGACAGTCTGTCCTCCCCATAAGCAGACCCCTAGTCTCTCTCTTATCAGAGTATGAAAGAAGGGGTTTCAGCTAGTGCTGACAGAGCATCTCCAACGTAACTGGGGGGGTGAATGGAGAGTGGACAAACAATTGAGATGAAGAAAAACCAACCCTTATACCATGAATGTTATATATGGACCACTGCTAGTTTGGCTATTGCTTTGCCACAGAAACTACTTCATTTCTTATGGCTCCAGCAAATGCAAAGGCATCTCAGGAAGCGATAGTTGGACTGGTTCACAAAACACCACAAAGGTTATGGTAGACAAGGGATCCTGAACTTCCAGGCAGGCTTTCAAGGCTGTAATTTACATTTAGTTTCTGCAAGCTTACAAAGGCCTAGTGACTAAAGCAGCAGACCTCAGAACTTAGTCATCAGCAAAAGGAATAAAGAACACAACCAAAGTTTTTTTTCCAATAGACCAATGGACAGGCAAAGCAGGAGTGTCAGACTAGTCCTCCAGGCACGTAGCAGGAACAGTTTTTCTGGTTCTCAAATCGCTAGCAAGACACAGGCAGCTTCCATAAACAACTCCAGCAGTCACAACTGCCACAAAAAGGGGGAGGAAAAAGCAAGCTATGATCTTATTTGTATGTCTGGACTCTCAGTTCTTATCTTTCCCATCTCTACCTGTGCCCCAAAGCACAAGCACTGATGTAAACAACTCCAGTACTCTCCTTTTATCTTGAGGGATTCTTCTGTGTGGACCTGCATCCCAAGTGAAGTACAGCTGGCATCTGATATGCCAAAAGGAAGGTAGGTGCAAGTCAGAGAGATGATAGCATGCCAACCCCAACACAGCACCCCGCAGCTCCAAAGGAAGCACGCTTGTGAAGCTGCTGCCTGGGGCACTCCAAGGTAAAGGAATGTATGTAAGCTACACAGAAACCAGGGCAACCAAACTGGCAGAGCAGCTGCTTCAGGCTTTAGTCTGAGCTTTAAAAAATAAGTAAAAGAAAGTCAAAACTGCAGCTTCTTTGTAGCTTGTTCTATCATTGAAATGTCAATGGCTTATTCTAAGTCAAACACAGCGTTTCCTCTCTCCTCCCTCCACCCTCAACACTGTTCCTGCACAAGTTCTACTGAAGGAAGCACAGGGTTCTTCCTTTGTTTGTGATCAAGAAAATGAAGGAAAAAAAACAACTTCGACCCAACAGCAGAACTAAACAGAAGCCAGGCTACTTTAAAGTACTGAGTGTTCCCACACAACATTTACCCACCAATTTCAGCTCTTGCAGCGTAAAACCTAAACAAGGACAAAAGAGACTTAATATACACTCCTCCACATATCCAGAGAGAAGAAAAATAAAAAGGCATAAAGGAACCCTGAGTGACAGACAGCGTTTTCAGCTTAACATGACTGTGACGCACAGGGAGAATGTCAGGGTTGAATTAGATACTACACTAGAAAAATATTCCCTGGAAAATAACATAGGTGTCATCTCTCTACGGGTAGGCAAACGCAGATTGAAACACTCAGTAGCTTCAATGTCTTTGCTTCTATTCTTTTTTATGGCTTGTGTAATTCTGTACTGCAAGAATCCTCTCCGGATCAAGAGTTCATTGCCAAAGCATCCAAGCAATCTAGCAGGACAGACAAAAAGCTTCCTTTTCAACAACTGCACATTTATACCTCCCTTGTTTTTCTTCAGAATGGCCATACTCTGGGGTTGTTTTCTTTTGAGATGAATGGCTGGCAAATTCAAAGCATTCTTCCTCAAATCGGTGGCTTATCACGACAAACAGATTAAACAGGTTCAACTTTCTTACCGTTTCTATTGATTAGAGCTTGCTCATTTCTTTATATGCTCTGCATCCCAAAATACTCTAAACTTACACTGCTTATGCACAGTCTAAGGGTTTTATTAATAAGCCTCTCAAAGCTCTTCTCCAATACTTGTTTTCTTCACAATCTCCCACAAAAGTCAGATGTAAACATACAGGAGAAGAAAACATTGTCTACACCCTTGCCTCAAAGCATTGCCATCACAGTGTAACTATAAGCACGTTCTATTCAAACACATCTCACCATGTGCATTTGGGATCCAAATTATTTTTACATTCCCCTAAGAGTCAACAAGTTTGGACATTACTTTTGTCTATACCAAACAGCCAGAGCACACAACAGGAAGCAAGCAAACTGCTGTATCTCACTAAATACACTCTAGTTACATCCACTCAAACCACTGAAGGCAGTGAGGTTGCCCAGGGATCACCCAGTCACTCTCTGTAGACAACAGTTACACTCTCTTAATGACATAAACTTGGCCCACAGAAGCCTAGCAAGTCAGAGCAGCACATGGTAAGGAAGAGACACAGCTCATGTCCCTCACCTTGGACATGTCAGAGTTCCCCAGTAACAGGCTGAGGGGCTTTCTTTGCTTTGTTTAAAAACAAACTTTGTTTCTCTTAAGAAGTATTAATAAAAGCACAGCCCTACAAATGCCTTTTTTTCCAGAGATATTTTTGGCATGTGTTGACCGATTCTGCCCTACAACGTACTTTAATTTCAGTTCTAATTGAATGTGAGGGGTTGACAAGCAACTGATGAGCCACTTTACTAAAAAGCAGTGACCCCAAAAGAAGGTAATCTCAATATAGCCCTGTCCCTGGTGTCTCTCACATTGGTGTTTACTATCAGTACAGCAGCTTTGGTCAGGACTGCATGTGAGCAGTGAGCTCTGCTTGCAATTAAGCCTTACTGATACTGCGAGGCTCAGCTTTCATGAAGTTACAGGATGAACTCACAAAGCCTGCCATGTAATCATGTTATTTGAGTAAACTCTGAATTTGTTTACTCTATTTATAAAAAGGGAGATCAGGTTTTGGTTTTGCTAATACTTTTTATCAGAAAGACATAATCCCTGTCATGCCTCATAGGCATAAAAAGGGCAAGGATAATTTCCCCAAGAGTCAAGATACCTGTTGAGTGGTTGACACTAGAGACTATACTGTAAAATCTGATTTCAGAATCCAAGTTCTCATGTACAGAATTTACCATTACAGCAATTTCTGAATGTGCCTGCGAAAGGAATCAAAGAACCAAGTCAAACTAAGTCCAGTTAACAGCTTCAGTACGGCAATGACTTGGGAACACACATAACATGACTTTAGCAAGGAGGAGGAGATGGTGCTCAACAGCCACCTCCTGCCAAAGTCCTGCAGGGAGGTAAAACTGGTTCCAGCTTTGCTATAATGGCTTTAGTTCTACGCTTGCTTTGCATCTTTTCCATGGGGAAGTAACCCAGGAAGTTTGTGGGGTCTTGGTTTTTTGTTGTTGGTTTTGGTTTGATGGGTATTTTTAAATCAAGTGAGATGACCCTTTACTGGCTGGGGAGGAATTTATGTGCAGTAACTGGACAACTTGCTACATAAACTGCACATGACTAGAATAAAAGTTTGAGTTGCTAAAGAGTTTAGAATAAAACCATAAAATTAAACCTTGACTTCAGAAAGAGGTTGCAAAACCTCACTATCTACTCAAATCTTACTTTTCTGGCAGTGGTTGGTGGTCCAGCAGCGGTAGTTGTACTCATTGTTAATAGACGTCTTCTCGCACAATGGCTTCTCTTCCATTGTTCCTGGACACAAGTCCCCACATTCCTTTGGAGGTTTATTTCCAACGATGTAGTTATTGGACACTGCATCTAGGATGAGAGACCAGTCCACTGTGGAGAGGTAACACAGGTCAGAGTTCTTCTCAATCCGTATGGCCCCACGGGTTATGTTCCTCAAGTTGTAAAGCCCAATCTCTTTAAGATTGGTCATTTCAAAGATAACCAAGGCATAGTTGTAGAAGAGGTTCCTCCCACGAATGACTGTGAGGTTGGGGAAGAGATCACTGAGGCTTTCCAAGCCCGCCACACGGAACAGCAGCAAGTAGTCAGTTATGACAGTGAGCTTTGGGAAGCGGAAATTGCGGTAATCCTCTGCTTTTGAGATGAGCAGAATCTGAAGGAAACCCTCGATCACCGTACAGTTCTCCAGGCGTTTCAGCTCATGGATGTCATTGCGAATGTCAACATTTGGCCCACAAACTGAAAAAGGAAAAGGAGAAAAATTAGTAAATAAAGGTATTTTAAGCCATTTTAAATTGGAAAGAAAGTAGTATATTCTGATGTCCATAAGATCTTTAACTTCTTAATAAGGCTGCAACGTTAAAACAGGAAAGGATGACTTGATTTACACCTACATCTCATTTAAGCCATCGCTATGAACACTACCAGGATCAGCACAGGCACACAAGCTGTCTGTATTATATAGCACAGAAAAATGTGGGTTTATTACTGATGTTGGAAAAAAACCTGCATTACACTGAAGCACAAACCAACCAAATGCTTTTGCACACCTGGCTTCAAGTTACATCATGACATGTGACCAGACCAGGGGTTCAGTCACATGACTTCAAATAAATCAGGTATTACAGCGATTCAGTGGTCAATACACTGTAATTTATCACCCAACCCTCTCAAGATACACGCAAATAAAGGAGACACATGCCAGAGAACTACTTCTCTCAAGTGACTCTTTCTCCCCAGGGTCACAAACCAAATTAGCCCTAATTCTTGAACACCAGTCTTGCAACAGGTCAGCAATAACATGAAATCCATGGTCAGCACTGCCTGCACCATGACTGGGAAGAAAAGAAAGCACTCGAACTTGTAGCTAATGCATCAAATTCCTGTTTGCATGTTCCAGTGAACCAAGCTGCACTAATTTTGGCACCAAGACATGAAAAAGTTTCTAAGAAACAGAGGATAAATTTATTTACGAGAACAGAGCATCCCAGTGAGGAACTTCCTTGGAAACAGCAGCCTGAACTCCACGCACTCTCAAGAAAACAGTGACCAAAAGGATTATTCCCAAGTAATTCTAGATATTCCGCCTTTCCATATTACACATATCTTACAATGAAAAAGTTAAAGGGGCTGGAAGAAAAGTGTACTAATAATGTAATAATCAGATGCATAAAACGTACTTTGATGTAAAACAAAGAACTATAGAGTGCAGAGAGCTGTTGGTTTTGGAAACCCTCAAAGTTGGTCTTTTGTGGAAAATATGGAAAAAGATTCCCTGGAATAGGTAAGTTGCTTGCAAGCAAAGACAGTAAAATGTCAGTTTGTTTAAGCAACACAAAACTTGAATGAGCCCCAAGCACTCAATTTTGTGGAAAGGTTCTCTTTTTATGCATGCTAGGCTTAATTATTTTAACAACATCTTCTCCTCAGACAAGGAAAAGGTCTAAACAAACACTGGAGCCAAAAGCCTTCAAATTCTAACCCAGACAAATTGTCCAGAGATTCAGCAATTGCACTGACAATAGAAAGCAGTCTTTCTATCCCACAACACTTATCTAAGACTAATAACTTAAGCTAACAAAGGATCCAGAACATTCGCATGCTAAAACCACAGCAACTCTAATACCCGACAAGGACTTAAAGACTTTAAAGTCTTTTAAAGACTAAAGACTTCCTTGTTAGAGGGACAACTTATAAAAAACCCCAACAGGGTGAGATCTTTGATAAGAAACAGATGTTTTCTATGCAAACTATTACCTAATCTTCCTTCTATAAAGATCCAAGCTTGAAGCAGAGGCTATTAAAAGGCAAGCTCCTGCACCAGAACCAGCTACATGCATGAACATTCATTCCCTATACCTTTCAAAATAAATAAGTAAGCCACCAGAACCAATGTACCAATAGTAACACTTGGCCATCACCAGAGCAAGATAGGAAATCCCCATTTCAGCGTATATTGACGACATAACAATTGCATGCAACTGCCTGGAATAAGTGCCAAGGCTTTAACTTCAGGAAGACATTAAAAAAGGTGACTGGGATGGCACTACCCAGCTTCAGAAGCCAGAGGGTAAGACAGGAATTGTCACAGTACTGCAGGATAGTAGATGTGATGAGAGATGTACTTGGTTGTGAGCAGCAGACACATGGGCTTCCCTCTTGAATCTATAGGAAAGAGAACCTCAACCCAGACTGAACTCCTTCAATGAGCTAGCATCCACATCTTGCTTCCAACTCGAGAGATATTCTTCTAAAGCAACCACCCATGCATCCACCCTCCAGAGCCCTCTGCTCAAAGCACTGCCCAACAATCATGAGTACATTTATACTTCAACATTGGGCTTCTCTTGTTTAAAAAGCACAAGTCAGAACACACAGTGTTCTTTCACTTGAACTGTTCTGGTTTCTGTCTCTACCTGCTGGCAGGACAAGGTGAACAGTACGGTGGTTCCTGGGATGGCAAAGCAAAGTAACACCATTTATTTTCCTGCCAGGAAATTTCAGAAAGCCCAAATGCTTCAAGCCCTTTATTTTGTTAAAGAAATAAAATCTGCACTTGTGCTGACATTTTGTAGGCAAAGATCCAGAGTGATGGGTTTAAAAACAGCTGAGTTACAATACCCTAAAGAACAATTTGTAAGAGAAACGGCAGCAACCGTTAACTAAAGCATTATATATCTGTTCATGCATCTATTCTGAGGCTGGGCTTTAAAAGTCATCCTGCTTTTAGCTGCATGTTTCTTTCAGCTTAAAAGTTACTTAATTTTAGATACTGAATGCTTTTATAAATCTATGAGACTTCTAGAACTTTACGGCAAAAGCATGCACTCACTTCCCTCAGTTACAAAACATCATCCCCTTAATACAGAGAAGGATAAAGTCCAGTGGGCTCTAAGTTAGAAACTGATTACAGATGAATGTGCTGTTGACATTGGTGATTTAAGAACTTCCTCGCTCATTTACTGAGTTACATTTTGCAGAACTTCATGCACCTAATGAGAAGTGCAGAGACCCAACCGTGAAACAGGACGAGTGCCTTGGTCCAATACTGACTTTTGGGGAAAAAAAGGTCCAATTAAGGCACATGTTCTGGTTTGTTGTATTTTTCTGAAGGAATTTCTTTGAAGTTGACAAAGAAGTTAATCACCACACAATGCTGCAGCTTTTTCTCACGTTTTTCTCACTGCCTTGAAGAGGATTATGAGAAAGACAAATTAATCAGTGCTCAAAGTCAGCTACACTTCCCATTTGGTTGTTTGGCTGTGCCGTGTTTTCTTTGGATCCCATTTTAGAGAAAGAGTACATGGACTTACTCTATAAACTGGTCTGTCAGACATAACAATGTGAACATAAAATGCTCTTTGGAGCATTTCTATTCCATTTAACAGTTTCGATATTCCATTTTACAGCACTTTTTTACCATGACCAGAATAACTTACCTATATTTCAATTCCCAAATCTGAATTAAGTGTAGCTATTATGTATTTATTCTGCTCACTAACAGAACAAAATGCAACATCTGTTTACCACCCTGACCCGATAGTCTGGAGTACATTATAAACACACAGGATAATTACCAATAGTCAGATTGATGCTGTGTTCATTCAGCTACTTACAGATTTCCAAGCTTTTCCTTAAACTGCAAATCATTTCTCAGACTTGCCCTACACAAACCACCTAATTCTGAGTCAGAAATCAGTTCTTTAAAGAAATACAGTATTTGTTTAAAAGATAACTCTCCAATACAGCAAAACACCAAAGAGAAGCAATGAAGTCTTTACCTCGATGACCACAGAATCCTCCCTCGAAGCAAGGCTTTAGTCCAAAAGCACTGAGCTTCACCTATTGCCTGAAGAAGTAACCTACCAGTGCTCTTGATTTTCTGGGATCATCGCAGGGGCAAGTGTATTTCCAAAGGTAACAGAAAAAGCCTACTCCACACACAGACTGAGGAGCTGCAGCACATTCCTGCTCGGAGAACAGATCCGAGCCTGTCATGTAACTGAGACGGGGTCAATGAACTACGAGGAAAAATGATTGCATGTAACAGGTTCACACGCTGGAGAGTTAACTCATGCGACCTGCAGCCTGCTCCTTGATCTGGCAGCACCTCCTGGCAAGTCTCCTTCTCAAAAGCTGCTCCAGGCTGAGGCACCAAGGAGCAGAGCAGAGGCTGTGAACAAACACACGCTGCTCAGCACCTGGGTAGCAAGTTGACACTATCGAGTACACACAGACTGGGCAGACCAAAGCCATGTGCTGTGTGACAGCTCAGAGTACAGTGATCCAGCAGTTTCATCTCAATCTTAACTATGATTTGCTAATGCTCATTTTGATCCTAAAAACCACTCTGACATGGAAAAAGCCTTGTCATCTTGATAAATACCTGCTATTTGATCCTCACCTATCATCAAGTAATCATTTGCTTCATGCAGCAGGTCTTCATTCTTTCTATATACTTTCTAGTTACTTCAGGTCGCTAGCTTTTCCTAAAAGGACTTGCCCGTTGCCCTTCAGTATTTCAAAGACACCAGCTTTCTTTGCAAAATGGGATGCTACAGAAAGCCTGCTGCTCAACATTCAGTTTTCCATACAACTTCTGCTTGCTACAGCATGTCACAGCTGTATATTTATTCATTGCAGTTAATGCATTATCAAAACTGAGGTGTTATAGGGCAGGATTGACAGTTCACACATCCACTGTGAAGAGAATTCATTTCCTACAAGAAACCATTTCATCATGCTGTAGTTCTTATCCCTCCTAGTTAACTCCACTTAAAAGCTCCATGAAAATGCAACTGTTCAGGGTTTTCTTGAAGAAAATACACACTCTCGCATCTTAAGCCTTGCCTTGGGTCCTTTACTTCCTTGGGTAATGCTGAATGGTTGTACTACACTGAACAGCCTCGCCTCTCTCTTCTTAACTAGCCAGAAGTTAAAGATGGAACAACCATCACCACCCACCTTTCTCAACACCAATACATCTCAGACAAAGCAGCACCAAGGCAGCTCTCAGCCACTGAGACAGAGAGTGCAGCAATTGTTCCATGCTGCTTTGCTGCCCAGGGGTTACAACACCCATCCTGAAGACACTCTGTGACCCACAAGGTTCAAAAGGCTTCTTTTAAGGGAGGGCATGAGGTTGCTCAACTTCTCCTCTACTCTGAAACTCTCTGCAGTGGTAACAAGTACAGTGTGTTACCATTAGCATTGGATGATTTCCTACACAAAGAAGGAACTACAAAGCTTAATACACAAAACAACTGCGGCTAGTTCTACTTTTAGAGAGCAGCTTGCTCACACCACCAACACCGCAAGAAAAATCTCACTTTGCCAATAATGGCTTTTTCTGAGCACGCTCCACTTCAATGAGCACGCCGCTTTCCAGACAGCTACTGCTGCTCTCTGGTCAGCAAAGAGCTGATGTTACTGAACACAGTAACCTCGCTCTCCCTCCCCAGCTCCTCTAATGAAAGAGGCTTGACCACGTCATCCTTCAGCAATGTCAGCTCAGTGCTGCGGGCCTTTCTGGGAGATCAGCACATCTTCTGAACAGTGTTGTTATTTATTCCCAACAGAGCCACTTCCTTTTCATCATGTGTTTTTTAGTTTTAATCTATGGCAGGTCCTTATAAAAAAAGGGTCCAAAGCAGCTACTGAATGTGGCTGTGGTCCAGCAGCCCTCATCCCAGATCCCAGCATGCTGCATCCTGTTTAAGGCAAGCATCTCTAGAGTTACCACCCCTCTCTTGCAGCAACAACGAACACGTTTATGAGTGGATTTGCATACAATGGCCTGCATATGGACGTGTTTACTATGTACTGGATCAAGTCAATAGAGCGGTTGTACAGCATGCTGGAAAAAAAACAATTGCTCAGAAAAATCCCTTTCAGACACTTGAAAGTTAAAGAACAACTGTGCCTGATGACAGCATCCTAATCATTATGTTATCTGATAAACTGGTTAGAACTGGGCTAGCAAAAAAGAACTGAACATATGATAAAGCCTATCAGTTAATTTAAAAGGTGCCTCTTTTGTACACAACTGCTCGGAAGAGCAGAAGGACACATCAGTGGCAAGAGAGGGAACAGACTGAAAACACTACTCCCTTAGAGATTATAAACAGGGGAAAGTAAAACGTGACCTTAACCTCTTTCTTCATTCTCATTGCTAAGCATTATGCTTAAGAAAAACATCAGGGCTGCCATATAGCCCTGAAGAAGGAAAATAAGGGAGTGTTGTTATTCAGTCATCGCTGAATACAGACTGCAGTCCATGGCCTGGTCTTAAACCTAGTTTGTTCCTGCAGAAAGACTGAGAAGGAACCGATCAGCAACCGCGACTTCCCTGAGCCCATGGAGCTTCAGCATAGCTGCACCATCTGCAGACACAGAGGAAGGAATTACTACAGAAGACTCAGGATTCTTTAATTGCATACTATGCAAAAAAGAAATTAAATGTGGAGTTCACAGAAATCAGTGGTTGGAGAGATTGCTTATGACACTTTACATTAACACAGGATTCCACCACCCACTGAGCTCTTGGTTTTGCCTTCGTAGTGACACTATGAATGAAATATATATTTTAGTGTCTTTAATGTACTTACACAACCTCCCACAAAATTTCTGTACTCTCTAAGCTCACCTATCCTGCATGTGTCACATCAATCACTAGATCTCTTTCCAGGGAAACAAGCTTCTGTGTTACCTCTTGGGATGTCAGAACCAGCAACAAGGAGGGAACTAAATCTACGCGAGCTGTCTCCCTAACCACTGAACTATTCCTTTTTATCAAATAGGCTGCATGAACTGCTTTACATTTACCAAGATTCCATGAAGTTACATCTCTCTGTACAAGCATATATATATAAAAGACACCCCAAAATCCAGAAAACAACCACCATTTTAGCTTTTCCTAAGCAAGTCCATAATAGAATTTCAACTTCTGTATTTCTAGCACTAGCACAACTGCCATCTTTGGCTTGCAAAACATGACGGGGAATACTCAAACCCAAACAAAACCCAACTGTTTCCATTTGAATGCAAGTCTTGAGAACATTCTTGCTTGCATATCTAAGGCCCAGGAAGAGGGCTTGGGGTTTTTTATTTCATTTAATTAAAAGCTAAGCTTTGGAGGACAAAGCCAGACCACTACGATCTTCTAAACACTTCAGGAACTGGAGACTGTATTTCGGTGCAGCCTGTCATTGCTGAGAAATATAGTCTGTTATCATTAATTTACCTTGTGTCACTTGTCATTCCTAACAACCTCTTAGAGAACTCTCCTCTCCCAGATTTGGAAGGAAAAAAGTGGTGCCACAGGAGACCAACCAAATTTGGCACAAATACCTTAAAACCCAACTGGTTTCCCCTTCCGCACACATGTTCTTGTCGCCTCCCATAGCCCTTAGGAAAACACACACATCCTACTTCAATTTTCCCTTTTCCCACTCTGACTATATACTCCAAGTCCAAGGGCCAGTGTGTTACCAAGCTGACCAGAACAAAACATTCACAAAAATAACACACAGAAGGACTACAACCCACATCACAAACTCCAAACTGGTTCTGCCTTTCTGCTCTTGCAATTTCAGCTGTTATTGGCTAAAGATATCCCTGGCATTGCTGCTTTCCACGAACTTCCTCCAACTTCCCCATAAGTTTACACAAAAAAGTTACAGAATAAATTACATTTCTGTCCCTCACCTTACTTGCTTTCTCTCTGCCAACATTTTACTTTGAATGTCAACAGGAACAGCAGCTTAGCAAAAAATGGAGCCAATGAAATGAACCGAATCCCTTTAATAATATTGACTGATGCCATCTCTAACGCAGCTCACCAGAGCAAGCGGGTCTAGATATAGCCTAGCTCACGTGAAAGCATCCTCATGACAAAGTCATCCCCAAATGAATCCTCTCTTGTCAAGACTGCACTGACCCAGCACATCCCTCAGGGGCTCCTCTGAAGCCTCATCTGTTACCTCCTACTACTGAAATAGCAAAGCATGAGCGAGTGGCTCAGTTGGCATGGGTTTCTGTTCATCCTCCTGGGTACACAGGGCAGAAATGGAGGAAGGCACTGTAGAGCTAACCACATCCAAGTGCCTGAGCTTGCATGATCATCCCAGAACCCTGGACTGCCAAACCAAGCAAAAGCAGCACCAGAGTGATTTGTAGTGCCCAGGTTATGGACAATGCCTGCAAGATTCTCTGCCTCTCACCCAAAGAAGACAAAAAGCTAACAGAAAGAGTAAACCTACAGTAAATTCCTCACCCACTAATGCCCATCAACATATAAATCAAACATCAAAAGCCATTGTCGGAACATTACAGCTGAACACACAGACCTCTGGCAAGATGCTCCTGTGTATTCGCAAGGAAGGCAAACCTGGTGGAAGCACCAGCTGAATGCAACTCCAAAGTAACTCCATTAACTACAGTGCAATGCTTGGGAGTCACACTAGGGTTAGGTTTGCCAGCTTGAGAAGACTGTCCAAGTCAAACACAAACCTCCTGCCGAAGGAAGCAGGTAATGCCTAACCCACTGAAGACAAGCTCCAACCTCACAGGAAGACAGACTCTTTTCTACCCTGCATTATCACTTGTCTGACAGCACCACAAAATAAAGAGCACGCCATTCCATACAGAATACATGACATGGAAGCGAGTAGGTGGCATGTTATGATCAATAAGTACAAGAGTAAACCAGGTTTTTAACTGTAATAATAATGTTTAAAGCCTATGCCAGCAGCTTCAGTCTAATGCCTGCTGAAGCAAAAATGGAAGACTGAAATTACAAGCTGTTTATAACACTGAATTTATGTTTCACAATCTGTGATGACAATAGAGCTTAACAGAAATTGTCTCTCCTGGGGACTGTTCTTCTCCACCTTTAAAAACAGTTGTGTGCATGCTTTTATTTATTTATCACGCAGTCTGCACATCCAAGCGACTCAGCAACTGGCTGACAGGAACCTATGGGATGTACACTTAGGTAGCCAGGACAAGCAGACAGCTCTTCCAAAACAAAAATCCACCACGTGGCTGGCCTTGGCAACTCATGTTTAGGGAGACTTTACTATGCCTTTAGCTGCCCGCTGAGCTGCCACTCTGCAGTAATCCAGTAAACACCTCTGGCAAGTTTGAGGAAGTTTTCCCTTGGTTTTTTTTCCTACTTTTTAACTGACTGGCCAACCCAACCAGATCCTTGAGGCTGCATTAGAACCAAAATGATAAACAGTACCATAACGTATAACTGCATCCTTAATGGCTAACAGAAGGATTTAATAGAGACATCACGAAGATATACTTGGATTCACAGAAAAATCAAGTCTTATGGAATTACTCTTAGCAACACACAGCACATGGCCCTACTCCCCTGTGCTAACCACCTCTATGCACTCACACACTGAAATTCTACATCCTTCCGTAAGAATGCTTCTGTTTTAACAAACTGAACTGAAACGTCCATTAATCCCGTATTTCCACCTGAATGGAGACTTAAGACAGTGTAAAAGCAAATGAATACAACTCAACTTCACAGAAGTTGACAGTGCTATCAAAGTTCACTTCACGGAACAGGGAGCCCTTACACCCCTTCCTTCACATGGCAGCCATGCAGCTTAAAATCACATCAGTCGTGCCGTAACCTGCTTTCTCCAGACAGTTAAAATACAACCAACTGGCAATCCCCAAAAAGGGCTTTAAAGGTATTAAATTACATACATGCAGGTGATGTGGGGCTTTCCAGTCATGAGCTAACTGGATTGAAAGAAAGAACCTTCCTCTCCAATAAAAGGTAAAACCCATGGGTTGGCACCAGGGACAAGGTGACTGGTAGTTCAGGTCTTATCAACCTAAAACAGTTGCACCAGCACACAATTCAAGGCAAATATAAACCAGAGGAGCTATACCAATAGGAGCTCTTATGTGAACTCACTTTTCTGGCCAACTGGATGTTTCTGACTTGCTTTTAGTATCATAAGCATAGTCCAACCAAGGAAGTGCCCTTTATACTAGAACAGCAGCATTCACACAGGGTATTTATGATCTCGGGCACCATGGAACAGTAACTGCAGCAAACCCACCTCTGTCAGTCAAAGTGAGTCTCAGCACAAACAAAGCACCCTTAACGCACACAGGTGAGAAGCAACCAGATGAAATAGGTTAAGCATGGAAAACTAGAGCCCTTCCAGGCACACTGAGCTACCAGAGCTCCATAGTGTTCATTTCTCTGACAATAAAGAAAAGCTTCCAAACTCAAGTACAGGATCTTCAACATATATATGCAGATCTTCTGTCCAGCAATTGATCTTCACTGTAAAATAGTGAAAAGGCACAGATGAAAACTAAACAGACACCCTGTTACAAAAAGTGCCATCACATTTCAGCCTACACTTCCCGTTTTACACTTACAGTCTGCCCAAGACATTGGATTTCCAATCCTATACAGAGTTTTTGACACTGCCTATGCGCACTGTTGTAATTCTGGTTACAAAATGGTTTAGGTATCTAATCAGCCTAGCTGTACTGAATTCCATTGCTTGGCAACTGCAACTATTGTCACATCGACTTTTACCAGATGAAGACTGGAATGGCAAAGCAAGGAGCAGAATTACCGTTCATTCCCTGGCAGGTACTTCTGGAGAGCCTGGGATGCAAAAGGTTGCCCTAAAGCATGCCTAACAAATCCACCCATGGGAGAGCAGCACATGCGAGTGAGAGAAACACAGCCATAGCGTATCTCATTCAGCAACTCGTCAGAGACTGCCTTTTCTGCTCCCTTCTGAGCCAAAACTGAAGGAAGAGCCGGAAAAAAGGAACGCAAGTTAGAGGAGATGAAGGATTCTCTAGGATAAAGTGGATCCAAACGCGCTTCACTAAGTATAACCTGAAGTGATTGCTGAAAAGCACCATTACTGGGAAGTTCATTACCCTGAAAGATCTCATCCTCTCCAAAGCCAGTTTTCACTAGTGGCAAGAACACCTTTTGAGACCCGTATTTTCATAACAGCAATGGAACTTCTCAACCACCATGACCTGGTTGACTGAATTACAATTCAAACACCCTCCCTGCAGACTTGTGGAGTGGCTGCTGCTGTCAAAAGCTGGTTTAGCACTAGAGCACCTGGAACCACAGCCCGCTGAGTGTTTCTTCAGCAAAGTGCTCTCTTTGTTAACAAGTGTGCACTACTTAGTATTTAAATTATTATAGTAAGTATATTTATAATTAAGCTATGGTAAAAAAAAAATCTTTCCTCAGAGAAATTAGGGATTACTTTAAACAATGAACTTTATCCCCTGCAACAAAGAAAGAGGAGGAGGTAGACAGAAAAGGTAAGCAAAAGAAATTCCATGAAGCCTGCAATAGGCACTTACATACATAAACCCGAATGACATATTCTTTAGTTTCACTGTATTCTGAAACTCTCGTCATGAGTAACAACACTGCCACTGTGTATTGTGCAAGACCAACAAGAAAACATTACCTGATGTTCAATAACCATCTCTCAAAAGGGGGCATTAGCAGAAATAATTCTGCACAGCTCTTCACAGGAAGGAAACAGTCGTAAAGGCAAGAAGCTGCTCACAAGATTTCAGAACACGCTATAGGGCTGCATCAAAGAAAATCTCTTTATGGATCCAGACTACCTGACATCCAACAAAGCTTTGGCATGATCTCTTCCTTTGGACACACGGGGGTTTCACCAAGCTCTGAAATGCCAGAACTGACTGAAGTACCCTGATCCTCCACTCCTCATCAATCTATGGTAAAATCAGCTGTCAATCCTGTAACTACACCCATCCCAAAACAAGTGTTCTGCCTGTAGTTTGGATTTGCCTGCCCAAACATGAGGTCACACCAGCCAAACAGCCAATATAAACTGCACAGACTTGGTGGGTGTTTGATGGCACAACTACATTGGGCAACTGCACCACATACCCATTTAAACACAGCTATAGCGCAGAGCTTTAAACTAGCTCTAATGTGAAGAAAAACATAAACTAGAGGATTCGGGGGAAAAAAAAGAGCACAGGTTTAAAGTATCTAAACACAAAGGAAGACACAAAACACCAAAATACTCCTTTCTGACTGCTCACTTGAAGGCAAAAATCATCTGGAGAGCACAGCTGATGGACAGTCCTTGGCCTCGCCTCACTTGTCTGACAGCTCCACTGGCCTCTCAGAGCTGTTGTGAAAGAAAACCACGGTATTTGTGCAAGGCTGGCTGGTTTCGTGTTAAGAAAACATATCTGAGCAGGCTGCACTTTGCTTTACCACATGCCAGCTTCATTCAACTTCAGATGCAGAAACGAGGACCGAGTCTCCTTATTTCCTCCGCAGTTATCCAGCAGTTTAGGACACAGCAAAGTCCTGAACTCATGAACTGCCCCACATCTGAAAGAGGTCATGCAGGGTCTGTAACAAAGTTTTCTAGTCTGCTTTGGAATAGGCGACCACCCAAAAAGAGAGTCTCCCTGAGAGGAATGACTGTCGGGGGGTATCAAAGCCACAGAAATCTCTGGTGTCCTGGGGACAACAAAAGAAGACTTGTCCCCATCACAACCCTCCCTTCCACACTCAGAGTGCTGCAAGAACTCTTCCTGCCCTCCCTTCTCTCCCCTTTTCCTCTCTACTTGCCCAAGACAATGGCTCACCCTGACACAGCCAAAAGCTTCCACAATGTAGGAAGTTTTCATGCACCCCTGCACTAGGCTGAAGTCACACATGTCAGTGCCTAACCTGCTCTGGTTTCACTCAGCATCTTTGCTAAAGCCTGTATATATCAGCCACCTCCATAGAGGCAAAATTGCAAACTACAAACAAGACCTACAGACTATTTTCAAGCTACCTTTGGTACAGAGGACATCAGACAGTATTCTGTAAACGACATTGAAGCATCATGCTCTAACCTCAATTCAGACAAAGCTGAGTTAAACCAAAGAGGAAAATAAAAGGCAGCACAAATAACACAACTTCTAAGTGCTAAATATAGCTAGTGAACTAATGGATCGAGTGAGCCCCAGCCACATCGACCAACCCAAAGTGTGACATTCTGTGAAGGGAAATGCTGGTTCAAATAAAGTAGTGAAGAAGAAATCCATCAAAGAACAAAAAGAAGGTCTGAGCACAGAACCAGCAGCAAGACTGCCCCAAAACATACAAATAATCAGTAAAACACCCGTCTTGGTGATCCTGCTGCCAAGGAATTATTTACCACATGACGATCAATATTACAATCCACACAGAGATAGGTATTTTTATCTCAACCTCTATTTGACCCAGTGGGAGCTACAGACACTTTCTCACGCTAATTCACATTCTTCAAGGAGAGTCAAGATAGGGAAAACAAAAAGTTGGAAGCGTTTTAGGTTCTGTCTCCTCTTAGTCCACTTCACTGAATCACACCAAAACTACCTTGAGAGAACAGTTCAGAAACTGTGCTGGTTGAGCACTTGGTCAGCAAAGCAAAATCCTTCAGGATCACAGCAAGAGGTTTTGCTCATGCTATAAGCCAAACCCTGCCGGTGCTGTCAGACCTTTCAAGTCACTGCCCTTCAATGCATCAAAAGCAAAGCATCCTTTAAAAACTCCTCTGAAAGGCCGGAACAAGTGCCTAAACTTCCAAGAGCTATTCTCTGTAGCCTTGAGCAAGAGTGACAGGAAATAAACTTTCCTCCTCAATGGCTGTTTTTAAGTTAGGGTGTTTCTGAACAAAGGCCAACAGTACTAGAGCTGTAACAAATCTGGAAAGTGCAGGTCAGAAAACAGGGGAGGAGGAGAAGCTGATGGAGAGAGGAAGAAGAGCTTGAAAATCCCTTATTTCAGCCAACTTGCAAATAAGCAATTTTGGATGTTTTAAACATTGTGAATTGCCTTCTAAACCATAACCAAGGTGAAGGGAAAAGGGTTAATTATATCCCTTATGCTCCCGAGGATTTAAGCAGGCTACACATTCTGTTCTCCTGAAGGCCGAGTTGCTCTTTCATTTATTGTTTAAAACACAAAGTGTCCAATGTAGTGATTACCCATTTTACTAAACCAGACGAGCACAGGGCTGCAGCTTTCTGCTGCTTTGAAACGCTTAAACCTACTCTGCTTCTCTGACATCTATTTTTTTCCCCTCGCTCTTCTCCAATAGAGATCACACAACCAACCACGACATCTGACATACAGGGGAACATCCTGCTGATTAAGAAAAAACAAAGCACATTACTCTTGAGAGGATACAAAGCATCACTTCCTAATGCATTCTCCTTTGTCAGCACAACAGGCTTCTTGTCATTTCAGAAAGAAACTGGTCATATTGATTTTTCCAAAGCATGAGTATTATAAAAATATTACGCATTTAATTGGCTTAACAAAGTGCTTTTGTCCTGGGACACACCAACACGGACCCTGTAAAACAAGGTGTAGGGTATCAAGGTGTGGCTTTCAGCAAGTGAAGATTCTCTGCGAGCAGCAGCCTAGAGAACTGCCATGATCACTTGTAATAAAGCTCTCTCACAGCTCCTGCAACCTTCAGTAAGACTGAGACATGTCTTTTAGCGTGGCTGCTCGCTCTTCTGAGTTCACAACACCCTGAAGAACACCATACCTCTCTGAAAAGCAGTGTCCTTCCCATGCTTCATCCGATCTCAACCACGCAACACCACGTTCCACGTTTGCTCAACTTCTTCTAGAGGAAAGTTCTTCACACCCTCTCAGCAATTCATTTCTCGAGTTCATCTCTTGCAAAAGCCAGAGCGACTGAATCAGCCTTTCTGAATGTGAAAACCACACACCTAACCTGTCAAAACTGGAAGATGTTCTCAGACAGCAAGATCAACCACCTCCTTTTCCCCTTTCTCAGTTTTCTACAATACTAAATATGGCAACAGTGGGAAAAGCTTGTACACACTTTCCAATGAAAAAAGCCTATTTCTCTTTCTGCTCGTTCTTCATTTCTGTTTTGACCTAGTGTATCAGTGTGTGCATCCATGACAAGCTTCAATGCTTCAAAGAGCATCTGAATAGTCGCAGAACACAGACAGCTATTCTGCCTTCCCTACTACCCCTTCTGAAAAACTCTATACAATCGGGATTTGGAGGGATGCAATGAACAGAGGAGAAGGGACGGCCTTACCTCCCACCTCCTCTTATTCCTCCAGGGAACTAGACCAAGTTTTCCCTTCCTAAAGCAATACTTTAAGGCTTCTTTATAGCACTCTTCCAAATATAACTCAGAACAGTATATATCCTCCCTTTGATTTCTTCCAACAAATCCCCTTTCAGCAGAATTTACTCTCACATATGCAATGTGGGCAGAGTCTAGTAATGTAACTTAATAGCTCCTAACAAAAAAACAAAGTTCTGCCAACAGTAAGTCCTAGGAAAGGGGGGAAAAAAGTGATTTTAACTCTTACGTGCACATGTCATCACAATGTCTCCAATTAGTACCTGCCAAAAGAGCATTAATTCCATTTCATCAAAAGAACAGAACAAGGCTGCAGACTGACAAGATCAAAGACCCATCAAAAGATAATAACACACGGTAACTGAGACACGCAGCATGCTCTCCATCACGCAGCACTGCTATCCCCACTGTCTGTCACTCTGCAGTCACACTGCACAGGAAACAGTACCTGGGAGAAAAGGCTTAAGACAGATCCTTCTGAGCTATGTGACAGAAACACAGGTGAAGCAGAAGACATCTCCAGTCCTGACGAGACTGAAAGTTTCATATTAAGCTTCTAGTAGGAGCTACTTAAGAAACCTTTCCCCCTCCACCTTGTTTAAGAGCGTATTTCAGTGCCCAGGCTCCCATGCCATCTGGGTCACTCATCAAGCCAGACTATCTTCCCTTCTTAAAGCCTCCCATCTCAGACACACACCTGCTCTCACTATAGACATTTTTGTGCTAACACCCAGGGCAGCACTGAATTTATCTGAAGTCACTTCCACATTCCACCCTCAAGCTCCCCTCCAAGAAGCCATCAGTCACTCCCAGCTTTCACACTTGAGGAATTCTGGAATCAACAGGAAATGGAGATCAATTGTGATTTTACTAACTCAATAATGACTCATCATCCAGCTCCCTGCAGCCTTCAAATTCAGCTGCAAAGAGACATGATAGCGAGGCCAAATTAAAAATAGCAGATCTGGCTTGCACACAATTAACACTCAGATTTGCCATGGATTGCAACATATTCAGGCATCTGGAGACATCACAACATTACGACCATCTTCCTTACATTATTTCCCTGCCTGATTCCTGTAAACACAGTTACAGTTTGGTTTCCTTGGCTTAACCAGGAAATCAATAGATAACGTTTATTATATAAACCCACCATACCACATTCTGTAACATCCATCATGCAATTTGAACATGCCCAAGAGTTAACTCTGCCCACCAGTGCCCCTGGCTAGTGATAACAGATCTTCTGTTCTTTATGAGAACTCTCAAATCATTCATTTCTTTCTGCTTGCGTAACCTCCAAGCCAAAAGAAAAAACACATTTGCATGAAATTAGAAGTCAATAAAACCCAATTATCTCATTTACAAAAATAGAAAATCATTTTCTATAAACTACTTAAATGCATTCTTCCAAAAATAAACTTAATTACAAATCTAACATGGAATTATAACAGCGTATGTGCCTACTGTGATTTACATAAAATAAAAATAGAAAGCATATAATTTACACAAAAAAAGTTTGGACTGGTGAATTTACTGGCTCTTGGAGCCGCCCTTTGTTGCAAGGGTAAGACAGCTTTCACATTCAACAGCTACTTCTGCAAGTGCCTCACTGCAGTATACTCAAATGGTTCACTTCGAGAAGCACTTCATCCCAAATTAAAAGGACTCCTGCACAGAAACCTGTGAAACAGTCAGTGGGTGAGATCTATTGCTCTAAGCTTCTGAGGAACAATGAGAAGCTAGTTCTTTCTGTTGATTTTCTCAAGTCCTGCCTGTGAGCCTCAAAGTGGAGATCTTCTGCATTTCAATTAAAGTTCCGTTTTCCATCCATATAAAACAAACCAACACAAATGAGAAGTCATCTACCAGAAAACACCTCATTTGCCGTTTTGTTGCTTACGCATAAAAACTAAGGATCTGAGCAAACGTATCCAAGGCATCTAATTATTTACATGCATGTGTGGAAATGGCAAAGGCGAAACAACCCTGCACTTTCCAAAAGGGCATATTTGTGACACAAGGTGGTGTAACAGCTGTCAGCCAATAAAAAAAAGTCCAGCTAAAAGTATGCAAAATGAGAATAAAACTGTATTTTAAACCAAATTCTCCGTATTTCAATATAAATAATTCAGCTGCTTTGAAAAGATGGCTGATGGCAACATACTCATCCTGGTTTGCTCTGCTGCTCCCTCATCCACTCTCAATCACACAGTCCCACCCCTCAGGCTCTCATCGCCCTTCCATAACCCAGTGCAACTCACCAGTTAAATCAACTGTGAGGAAATGAACTCTTCCCCTCTCTGAACACCTCAGTAGTTATGACTGTGCACAGCGCCCCACAGACCCACAGCCTAAAACTAGGCTCATCACTAGCTGGGTACCAGGCTCAACACCAACAAAGCCAGCTTTGCAGTTACGCTCTTCAACCAAGACACCAAGGAAGTACATAACACCATCGAAAGGTTGAGTATTGATGGAAGAGAATGGAGGGGGACAGACTCAACCAGGGTAGGCACACATCTGAAATGCAGCATTTCCCCCCAGTCCGAGCCCCTCTGCCCTTCTCCCCCAACCACTTCCCCCTATTAAACAGGATACACAGCATCTCATCTCACCAGGTCTGGGGAAAGCTTCAAGGGTGTTTGCAGATGAGCTCGAGGCATGAGACACTGTGAGCAGGGACAGTCATCCTGAGGTCAGAAGAGTATTTTGATACCACAGTAAACAAGGCCTATGGCTGTGAGCAAGAGAACACCGAATAGCCACGGAGTTCTGAGGGCTACTCCTAAAGGAGAATCCTATGGAACACATGGACAGCATCACAGCACAGCCACACAGGGAGGCCAAACCATGCTCAAACTACCTCAACTTGTGTTTCATTCTAACTGCATGTGACACCAGGTAATCTTAACAGTTGCCTGTGAAGATCTGAGGTTTATTTTTAGTGTAATATACTATCTCCTTATCAGCCAGCCAATTCCAACACCCCCATCCTCATACTTCTGTGCTCATAGCCTTTGACTACCTGACAACACGCAGCTTCCCAGCAAACGTGCCTTCACCTGGACAGTGTCACACCAGCATCTGAAGTCACATCAGTGTTCTATACACAGAGCACTTTACAATCCCTCCAGAACAGCATTTCTTTGTGTTTTACAAACGGGGAGGGAAATACAAACACTCGGAGGAGGAATACAATTTCTCCCCAACCCTTGCACGCTGTCAGCTTCTGAAGCACGAGATGTGATCACTCCCTATTTTAGCATGCATGACTACCAGTGCTGCTGCTGCTCACAGAAATTATCCGGTCCCTTTTTAAAACCCAGTTACAGCATTTAACTTCATGGTTTCCTACCCAAATAGTGATGGACAGAGGTGAAAGCAGTGACAGCAACATCTTGCTATGCTTTATTTGCTGTTCATAAAAACACAGACCCTTGCTCTCAATTCATACTTGTCAAATCAGTATTTAAACAAAACCAAATCTGGAAAGAAAAACACATGTGAACACAACTGTGTGCCATTACGATACAACATCAGATTCCTGCATTCCAATTGCCTCGCTCTCAAACACTGCAATGTATTGCAAGGCAAATTTAAAAATAAAGCCACTGATAGCAACTACAAAACCACCACGAAAATCCTCAGACAATGTTGGCTTAGCCAGGGGAATGTGTAATTCTTGTCTTCATAGTATCACTTTCTTTCATGAAAAATACTGGAAATATCTTTTTACCAGGTTAACCAACTCTGACTTCAATCTTGCTGACATTTCTTAAGTAGAGCTGAATAATTCCATTCATATGCAAATTGTACAATAAGCCGTGAGTAGCAGCACTTGCACAGACTCCCTCACAGATGAGCATTCACTCAGCCCAAGTCTAATCTGCAGCGACATATCTGAAATGAAACAAGGCCCAAAAGGTGCAGCCCCAACAATTTACAGAAGGCAAATTCTCAGCTTTGATGTTGTTTTCTTCCTTCACTTTGTGGAGTATCTTTAAATATTAAAGAGATGAAAGAATCGAGAACTGAGATTGCATCTGTTGCCATCACAATTTAACCACAGTCCATGTATTTATACAGTGGAATCTCCAAAATAACACTGCATCTGTTAAGATGACGGTGTTTTTCCATGGGCTGTGCTGTGTTATAGCGGAGTTACTCCAAAGCTATTGCTTTTGAAGTGCTGATTGTGATCCACCCCAAATTCTTTCTGTAATCTTTCTCAAATGTGTTGAATTGTAAAGCTGTTGTTTCTCAGAGCAGCTTGGGAACAACAAAACCCTAATACATCTCATCAGTGGGCAGTTGGCACTAAAGCCTTACAGCTAATGCAACATGTTTATTTAAATAATGAACTACCAAAAGAGACACTCAAAACAGAAACCATCTAAAAGCAGATGTCCATTTCACATGTGTTTCTGCTGAAGCACAGACCACTGCCACATATACAGCACACTCAGGTGCATTTCTCTGTCTGTGCTTTATTTCTGTAGGATAACAACCAACTTGAAAGGACCTTTGTTCCTTCACCAGTAACACTGGCCACAGCTTAGAATCAAAACCCATGGAAGCACATACAAGCTCGAATTTTAAAAGGGACTGTCACGGCCTAAATTAGTTATTAAATACATTATTATATGCCTCTTGTGGAGAAACACTATCAATGAAAACATTTGTCCACATAGTCGGCCCACTCAAATGTGACAAACACACAAACACTTTATTAGCACATAAGCAAAAAGAAAACAGACAAACAATTAAAACCTTCAGTCACTCAGACAGGACCCAGGCGGGCTCAAGTCACTCTCAAACCTAGCCAAGTCTCAAGTCTCGAACAACAAACATGCTTTTCTTTAACCCCAGTTTTGCTCTATCATACAGTGACAACTGCCTGGACCCAACCTTCTTCATGGGTGTAGCCACTGAAGAGCTGCAAGTAAATACCAAGGTAACTTCTTAAACCAAAATCTCCATATCCAAGGCACAAGAGCAACAAAACTAACAGACCCTCCAACTTCTGGCATCCTTCACATATGAAGGATCTTACGTTCTGCATCTTTCCTTCCCCCAGCCTCAACACTTCTCAGGTCTGGGGAAGAAGAGCAAAGTACACACAAGTAACAGCAACCTATATGCGTGTCAACACAGCTGGGCGTTCATTACACACACACACACCCCATTTCCAGGAGACATGGCATTTGCAAAGGACCAATAAGATGTGCATCCATCTCAGGAGGGGAAAGGAGAAGAAAAGAGAAACAGAAGAAGCTTCAGCCACAACAAACTGAAAGAAGATGTTAGCTGCAATCAATACAGAACCACAAGCTGCTTCCACCTGCTGGGGATAAGAAACAACTAGAGAGAAGCAGCAGCTAAAATTCCCACTGTGGCAGCCAGGCACCATCGGAATTCCACCGGTCCCCTTGCTCCATCCCAGTGAATCTGCGAACTCTTCAACAGTTTGTGCCGTCACTTTAACTCTTAACACTAGTTCTCAATTAAAAGAAAGGCAGAACCGCCTGAAAACTTAACAACAACAATCCACACTATTTAACCCCATCAGTATTTCGGGGAGCAAACCACATCCCCAGTGGGATACAATGAAATTTGACTAGAGAAAATAACAGTTTATTTAACTACACATGAAAAGCCCCATGAGAAAGCAACAAAAACATGACGATAAAAGTAATTTCTGCACTGGCAAAGAGCACAAGTGACAGAGCAAACGTGGTATTTCCATCATGATTTCAACTCTAACACTACAGCCAACTGTTACTCTGAGATCAGCTGAACAGGGCAAATGCATGTTTGTTACTACGGTGCAGTGCCAGTGCCTTTCTCCTCATGCGATATGTCTGCCACGTGCTTTTAAGCCTTTCAAGGTCCATACTACTCTCACACAGAAGGACCCAAGGGGATGTGATGAGTGGCAAGGAAGCAGAGAGTACTATCTTTAGAAAGACAACATGTGGAGATGACTCTCAACCGAAGCCAATGCAAATAATGAAGAAACCACCTCAATGAGATCCAGGGATAAACCTCTTCCGAAGTCCAAGCCAATCCTCTGTTAAAAGTTTGGTTATAGACTGTTTCCAGGAGCAGCTGTTACCAGACCTGTCTCCAAAACGTTTTTTCTCGTTTAAGACTGAAGACTTGAACCATCCATCTCTTCAAGACCACCTTCCACTTCCAGAGAAATTTCTGATTACTTCTGAGGGCTGCTCTATCCCACACCATTTCTGAGTTTCTTCTACACCACAGACTACTTTGGGAGACTGCTGCTCCAACAAAAGTTATAAAATCAGGAAAAGCACCACTGTGTCAATCCATGCTTGGGGAAGCTGTCTTCACATCTCTTTCCCCACCAAAAACCTTTTCCAAACACAACAGTTCAGCTCCTGTGAAGTTTTCCTGTGCATACCCATCAGGAAGGCTTCTCAAGCCAAATACCATGATCCATACGCAAACCAGATATAATAACCCACTAAGTGTAAGGAAAAGCCTCCTAGCACCTTGCTACAGCACTTCTTACAAACCCACAGCAATGCTAACAACACAAGAGTAAATAAAACAATGTGATGCTACTCCAGTCCTACCAAACATAGCTACCAGCAGACCCTTTCAGCTGCTGCGCTTATAGAAGTTTCATCCCATAAATACTCTCCCTGTTTGAGCAGCAACGCATCTATAACTAAATACAAAGCAAGCACCTCAGTCCTCCTGCCACTTCATCTCATCTGCCTTATATAAGAACTGCCACTATAACACAGTTTGAAGATAATGATGTACTCCGTACTTGAGAATCACACATTCAGCTGCAGCTACCTACTGTATTCCAGTAGTAACAAATGGAAGAGATACTTCAAAGAACACATTATCCCAGCTCTAATTTATGCATGTTCCCTCTTACCATCAAGCCACTTATTTTAAACCTGTCAGATACACTTGTAATGTAGCATCATGAATAATTTAAAAAGTAATCTGTATAAACCAAGTTTATAAACTTAACAGCAGGTACAGTACCTTTCATTCAAGCAGACTGCTCTCTGATAAAGTGCAAGGGATCTTTCAGTACTTCAGCATGTATTCATTTCATGCGTTCTCAACTTCAAAAAAATTCCTCTTTCCTGCCTCCAATCAAAACCCTCTGCTATTTGAACACAACTGTGGAAGCAGCTCGCTTAAGTATACCGATACGTGAACTGTTCTTATTGAAGGAAAAAATACAAAGCTTCTAGAAACAACCAGCAACAGTGACCCACCACCCACTCAACAGCAGAGGAACACACATGTAGCATCTGCCTCTGGCACTAAGAACTCTAAATATTATCTGCATTTGCCTGATGCCACATTCTGACACTGCTCTCCGCTGCAGGGAAAAGGCATGTTCAGCAAAGAGCTCCTAAAAGAGCCCACCTGCTAAGAGAAAGTGTTTTCACCAGTTGATGCTCAGCTTCCAAGTAAACAGAGCTATCTTTACAGCATGTAATGGCACCAATAAGAGGTTTGCAGATAATGTTTGCCCTGACTGGTCACAGAGCTGTTTCAGTAATACCTGCTTCACTAGCAACGCACAGCAAACAAACTCATTAGGTCAGTGGACTGCACTTGCCCAACACATACATGCTCACAAACTAAGTATTCACACAAGCAGGAGACACACTTCATTTATAAACTATTACAGTAAAGCACATACATGTGCAGTTCATCTCCTGCTTTAGAAGTTTCTTATTTGTATAATACACACCTTTTTTTAACTCAACAGCACAGCATAAAACTCTTGAGGAGCTAACCTGGTTAGCACTTCCCTTCAATGACCATCTCAACATGAATTATTCCTCCAAGTTGTTATCAAAATTAGTTTGTGCTGCTACAAAAGCACTCATTTGCTGTTTTACCAAAATAATTACTAGTGGATTTGTTCCTCTGGAGGAATAACCTTGGTACTTTATTGAGTGCAAGGTCCCTTCTCACTGGGCAGGTTAAAGACAAGTCTCCTTGAAAAACTATCTGGGAAGCCACTGAAACATGCAGATGCTTATTTGTGCTCGTACCATCAGGTTTATGAAGAAAGGAACAGAGCAGCAGGAAACGTTCACATCTGGATATTCCGAAAGTCAATGAATTATACCCCTCTGAAGCTTACAAACTGTATGCAAATCAATCTGCAAATAAATAACAAATTCTGCTTTTCAGCATGTTTTTATTAATATTGTGCCACCACAGCAACTTCTTGGGGAGATCAACACTGAAGAAGTTAATTGGTGTCTTGAAAGGTACCCTTAGGGAGCTGCTCATATTTGGCATTTGAAAAGGTTAAAAAGAAAAACTCTCAGTGATGAAGGCAAGTTAAACCTTCCAGGACACCATCATGCTAACACCATGGTTTGACAGAATGTGTTTCCTTAAGTAATGAGCAAGTCAAACTATTACCAAACTTCTTAAGCGTTTTTACGAGTAAAGGAACTAGAGCCTATTTTTGAGTTTAAGGAATTGGTAAAGCTCTGTTTGCAGAGCACAGAAATACATGAATGAACACTGCATGTTGCTAATCATTTATCGGTCCTCAGAGTTTGTCTCTGACAGCTCTGGACACAAAAAAAAAGACAAATATAGTACTACAGAAATCAGTCCAGATTGTACCTGTCATGACTTGGCTAAGAGGGAAGAAACCCAGCCCAAGGAAAACCACACACAAGACAGGCTGGCTAACAATCACAAATGTGTCTTCATCACGGCTGTTGTTGAGTTCTGCTTTTGTACAATAACAGAAAAAAATATTAAACTATTCTTTTTAAAGTGGCTTTCACAAATCATATAAACTAACCCAAGTAACCTACACAAAGAAGCTGTCTATACAATTTAGTGATAGAAAAATTATACACATCAAATATATCAAAACAGTCAAACAGTATTTCTGCCTTTCATACATCGTGGCATTCCTGAAGTCTTTCTGAACACAGAACTCTTAAAGGCAGTTCTTCTATTGCTGCCTAAGCCCAAAAACCTTAAAAAACTCAATTCAGCCAGAAAGATCGGAAATAAACTGAACCTACAAACCTGCAGCAACTTTAATTATGAGACTCTCGAGACAGTTACTCAAACTGCAGCTTTTTTAAAACTCAGCATACACAATAGCTCTCAATAACTGCAGTTTACCCATTCCTGTGTGCACTCACACACAGAAATAAAAACCAGCTGCTACTTGATAACATCACAAAGCATTTCCAAATGGGAAATGCTTTACACTAAAATCCAAGGAAGAATTTATTCTATTTCATAAGCAGAAGTTTGAAGAACTTATTCAGAAAGTAGCCCTCACTTCTCAGGCATCACCTTTCCAAGGGAGTAAAATAATGCTCATGCAGTTTATTAATTTAAGTACAGATAATCTAGATAAACACTCTACACTGATTTAAGTAATTTAATTCAGTGCATTTTCTAAGTTATGAACTTTGGGGCCATTACAGATGATGAGCTAGATAAGTTGTTTTCTGTGTGGGATCATAAAGTTAACATCCAGTGTGAGAAAAACAGGTTTCCTGCATATATTATTTCCTCCCTCTCTCAAAGTTCAGGAACATAAACAAACTTCTCTACAATGAAGTCTGCGGTAGCTCACAATTCGCACGGATGAAATACACACACAATATAATTAATCATTTAACAAAACTGCCTCTTCTGGTCTCACTGAGTTCATAGTTTCAGTGATCACTGGTAAAATCTACCTTAGAGTAAAGAGGGGGAAAAAATATACTGGTGAAGAGAAAAAAAAAGCTTCAGTTAAACATGAACTAAAATTGTCCTTTCAAGTGAACAGTTTCTGCCCTGAAATACATATTAATTCTAAGTGGTAGATGCTTAAAGAAAATAAACCTCCTAACTGAAAACCTCCTCCTCCATGATTTTCTTAGTAAATGCCAGTTAGCAGAAAAATCAAACAGGATTTGAAACAACTTCTCCCAAGGCAACCCATACTGGTAGATATGAATTATTTGCCAATGAAGACAGATTAAAAAAATCATCACATGGAAATTCCTCAACACTGGATTTTACGTGTTACATTTCAAGATGAAAACTATTTCAGTGTCACTGGACTTCTGTGGTAATTATACTCTAGGATTAGCTTGAAAGTACAAATGGTCAGGGAAAAACTGACATAAAAATTAAACACAGTCACTTATCAAATCTCAGCAATTTCCCTCTTAAACGCAACAAATCATGCCTCCTGTTGTACTGAACTTCAACTATTTGATTCATCTGCCTTCTTGCTCTCTGCAGCCCCTTCCTTTCCTCACCTTCTCACAACATACTTCAGAAATAGGTTAAATTTCCTTCTCTTTACACAAAGAACAGTATTTCTCTTTCTCAAACGTTGGCTCAGCACGGAATCTTCTAATACGCATCATCTTCCCTCCACACCCATTCCACTGCTTTCTCACATTCTCAATGCATTTTGCCTGATATTAGCTAAGTCACTACCATTTCCTAACCCTTTCAGTTTCTGAGTCATGCAAGCCTTTGCTCCAGTTCTGGTATGGAAACGCTTTGAAAGTACAATCTAACACAATCAAAAAAGCCAAAGTACTGCTTGGCTCACCACTCCTTCCCATGGACTCCAGTCTCCAGCACGCCCTCAACACTTTCCTCCTCTCCTCTCTCTGGTGAGCCCAACTGACACCAATTCCTTAAACATTCTGGCATTTTCTATTCACAACCTCAATTATAGAAGGAATTCTCCAGCTCCCATTTAACAACATTCACTAACCACGAGGCGTACATGGAAACACTGATGTGAAAGCTAAGGTGTATGTAACGCTGACATTCAGAAGGTCATGAGGGCTTTTCCTAAGCAACCTGGGAGAGGGATTAAACGTACAGCATGAGCTACTGCTTATTAACATCAGGAACATAAAATATAGCCTGGATTGAAAAACAAAAGCTCAGAGTTAACATGTACGGATCCACCAAGATACCTATCACTCTGAAGCATTACCAGACTTAAAACCATTAGTATTACCCTAAATATTTAACCCATTCCCTTCTAGACATTCCCTTTGTAAATATACACACACACGAAAATCAAAACCCCACCATGCTCAAGTCAGGAAAGGAAGAAAACACTGTGTTTACGCTTCATCTTAAACCCACCCCTCGAATGAAACAGCCTCCAACAGTTGTAGCTTTACACATCAAATGCACTGTTGCACCAGCACATACTTTATCTTAACAAAGGGTCTTTTTCTTTCATTGCTGTGCTGTCCTAACAAAATCTCAGGAAATTCTCAGGATTTTTTAATGCCATTTTTTGAATCGGAAGCTTTCCACTGAAGCCGCCTGCATTTTAAAGAGGTTTCTGTCATATAATCACCGAAAGATTTTATATAATTTAGCATTAAAGGGATGGGTCTCTCCCCTCCAGTTGTAACTCCTTTGTATTCCTATTTAGGAATGCCTTGCTTGTTTGACCGAAAATGGAAGTGCCTTTTAGCTATGACACAGTATATATGAAAAACAAATAAAAATTAAGATTAATCTTCCTTCCACTATTGTGGGGAGAGGGAAGATTTGAAGAGATGCAAAACATCTGCTCTGGAGATCATTTTTCCCCCTAACAGCAAAATTCTTTCAGCAATAACTCGTGAAAACAAAGGCTATTAAACTGCAAACTACAAAGGCGATCAATTAGACACAGTATTCAGCTAAGACAAGTTTTTCAGCATATCTTCCCATACTTAAACGCCTAGATCTGAAAAAGAAGAAGATATTTCATTTGGAAGGTTCTTAATTGGGTCATTTTAGCTAAGTGACAACCACAAACACTTTGGAGGACTAGAGCCTAAAATCCTGACATACTGTTTCTGCATTGTTCCATTGTCAGAGCTGGGCAAGCACTTCCATTTCAAGGTGTTCTGTACCAGGTAAGGCAAGAAAAAAAGCTGTAAGAGTGCATCCCACCATCTGAAGCATATACCAGATCTCCTCCTCCTGCGCTGTTTCTCCATGCTACTGAATGCTTTGCAAGCACTTCTCTGAATAAGGGCACCAGGATCATCTTTTTCAACTTAAGAGATTAACCTTCCCTCCTGAAAACAGCCCTAGTTAAAGTTCAGCTCATGGAAGTAAGGCTGTGACCGTCCAGCCCTAGCTGGCCCTGCCGCTGCAACGCAAAGCCTAAGTTGGGCCTTAATTTGCAAGGAGATAATTGGCATTCACTGGCTAATGAAATACAATATTACTCAACATGCATTACAGGCTCCATCTATGAGCTCCTTGCTCACTTTTTTCTGTAGTCAGCCTCACTGCCAGAGCATCCAAAGAACTTGCCTTTCTCCTCAACCTCAAACTGCTTTTAGAGAAGCCCTTCTAACTGCTAATTTCTTTCCCTTTAAATACAAAATGTATTAAATTGATCTCTCCTTTCCTTTCCCTTTTGAAAGCGAGAGCCACACAACAACAGCTCGAGGAGTATGCTGAAAACACACAGCACAAGAAATTAAAGCATCAAGATGCAGTAAAGAATCAACCCTGCTCCTGCAGACAAGGAAGGAGAGAGGAAGAGGTTTTTAAAATGGTTGGGCTCCAAAGCCACCATCTCCCTGCCTACAGAGACACTCCGTACAACACGGGAAGGCTCATTTCATGCAGGAGATCCTCAACCCATCGTGAGCCCGACACACCGCCCAGCACCGGGATGGATGCGGTGCTCGCAGGCTGAGCCATCGCAGCGCCAGCCATGCCTGCCCCCTTTATTTCCCCCTGCGCCCGAAAGGGGCGGGCACTGCAACAGAACCACAGGTTTGAAACGCACAAAAACAGAAGTCGGGGCTTTTGCAACTGCCAAGGCAGACAGAGGGACGCGATGAAGGGCAGGAGGGATGCGGGCACCCCCGTCCCTCACAAAGCAGCCGCCTTCTCCTCAGTGCAGCACCCGCACACGCGGAGGAAGCATCACTCCGCAAGTCAGCGGCACAAACCTTCATGCTCGATGCAACCCAGCTGCCTTAAAAAGACAGGATCACCTTTGAGAACACAGCCCCATCATCAAACCTTGCTATCCATGCACGAACGGCAAGTGCAAACCCGTAAATTAATTTTTAAGAAAACACACGCTGGCAGACTGTGACCTTTAGATTGCGGGATGCCACCGTAAGCCCGCACCCCGACCAGAGAGGGTGAAACCCTCGGCAGTAAAGCGGCAATAAAAGACAGGCAAGGCGCTTATTTCCAGGAATTCTTCACTCGCTATGGCAGGTTATTGCATACGGCCTCTAAATATTGACAAAGATCAAGCTCTTTCCATGCGGGGAAAGGTCTTTCCCAGCCTGCGAGTGTTTACTACGCAGCTCGCAGCGCCGGCTGCGGAGGGCTGAGCACCGCACCGTGCTGTGGAGCGGAGAGCAGCAGTGCGGGTCAGGTGCGGGGAACACAAAGGAGGGTTCGGGCGCGCACCACGACCCCGCTCCCCGCAGCCGGGCTGGGGGCTGCGTGTAAAACCAACCGCCCCCCCAGGAGAAGGAAGGGATGGGGGGAGCAGCCCCGCGTTATTCAACGTGCCCGAGGAGCAGAACAACGCACATCCCCGCGGGCAGCGGCGAAACCGGCGCGGCGGCGGGAACGGCGCGGGCCCCGCAGCCCCTCACACACGTCCATGCACACAGGGGACCCCCCCTCGCTGGGTCCTCTCGCACACATCCATACAGGGACACCCCAACTCACCGACCCCCTCATGAACACAGGGATCCCCTCAGAGGGACACCCCCTCACATACCCCCTTTTACAGAGACCCCCCCCTTCACCGATCCCCTCACACACACGGACCCCCTCACTGCCCCCCTCCCGTCCGACAGCAATGTACTCACTTTCCCCATTTGTTGGCCACAGACAAAGTGCGGCGAAGACGAGCAGAACCCCCCAGACGACGGCGAGGGACCCTCCTCCAGCGCCAGACTTCATTCCTCTTTTTTTAATTGGACAAAATCCCCCTTTCCGAAAACAAAAACAACGACAAAAAGAGTCCAAAATTGTTCGTTTTCCTCTCTCTCCGCGTCCTCTAAAAAATACCGAAGGAGGCAAAAAGGCGGACGAGTAAACGGGGCTGGATAAATAAATCCACGTTGCCTCCAACAAACGAAGGAAAAACACAAGCCCCTTCGGACTGGCGAAACCGGAGGGGGTTTTGAGGTCCCTGGGTGTTGATCTTCCGGAGCAACCACACCAAAAATACACCCGATATTCAAGATGTATTAACGGCAACAACAACAACAAGGCATGAAAAGCCCCGGGGCGACGCTGTCTCCGGGGCGGGCTCCGTGTCGGCGGGCGGGGGGCGCCGCCGTCTTCCCTCAGCGCTGGCGGCAGCGGTACGTGGTGCACGGGAGCGGCGAACATGAGGCACATCGGGGCTGGCAGTCTGCATCTTCCACCTCCATTTTCAAACGGAGAGACACAAAAAAAAACTGGGAGGGCCGCGGAGGGAAAGGGAAAAGGAGGAGGAGGAGGGGGGGTGCGACCCAAGGCAATCTTATTACAAAACAACAGCTTCCCCGGCCGTCCCCCGGCGCGGGGACGGGGCTGCCCGGGCGGGATCCCCGCGGCTGTTCTCCCCGCTCAGCGAGGGGGGAACACCCCGCACGCACAACCACCACCCACAACAGCACCACCGCCGCGAGTCCGGCTGTCTGCAGAGGCTCCAAACGCAGGATTCGGATCGAAAATGAATTAAAAAGGTTCCCCCCCCACACAACTCCACCTCACTCCTCCTCTTCCTCTCCTCAGCGCCGCTGCCACAGGCTCCTTCTTTCTCCCCCCTCCTCTCCAAAAATGAAAAATAATAAGAAATAAAAGGAATCCAGGACACACACACACACACACACAAAGCAGCAAGGCGAGCGCAGCTCAGCACCCCGCCTCCTCCTCCCGCAGCTCTCCTCGCATCCCTCCGAGCCGCCTTGCCATCGCGGCGAGGGCGGGGGGGGCGGTGGTGGAAGGAGACCGACGATGACAACAACAACAACAACAAAAACCACCCAACGAATTTGTAAATCCTTTTTTTTTCCTCCTTCCCCCCCCCCCTCTCTTCCCTCCTCCTCCTCCTCCTCCTCCCTCCGGGTGCGCGCGCTGCCCAGCCCACGGAAGGGGGAGGGGGAGCCGGGAAGAGGTGTGCGCGTGTGTATATGTGTGTGTGTGTGTGTGTGTGTGTGTGTGTGTGCGCGTAAGGCGAGGGGGGGACGCGAGGAAGGCGATCCGGGTTTGCTGAAGGTCAAAGCCCAGAAGCTTGTGGCGAAGGGTCTGTAATTCCTCCGGGGAGGGAAAAAGGGAGGGAAGAAAAAGGGGGGGGGTAGGGTGGGAAGGGTCTGCCGCTGCTCCTCCCAATTAATCCGCCGCTCGCTCGCAGCAGGGCTCGCAGCGCTCCTCCGTCTCGTCTGCCCCCCCCCTTTTATCCTCCTCCTCCTCCTCCTCGGCGCTGCTCCCCGTTGCACGACGCCGGTAAACAAGAGACGCCGCTGTCCCTCCGCTGCCGCCGCCGCTTCTCCCCTCAGCGGCCGCACGGGGACGGCGCTCGCGCCCGCCCTCACCCTCCCATCCACCCTCCCTCCCGCGCGCACGCGCACGCGCACGCTCCCTCCCGGAGGCGCGCGAC
>JASSUY010047835.1:0-13219 GCA_032466535.1 Forpus xanthops
CCATTTCCCCGGGACTGGGGAAGAAAGAGGGGGGGGGTGTGCAGAACTGTTTGAGGGGGGCCTCAAACCACGACACCCTGCCACTAGCCAAACCTGAGCCAATCAGTGATGCTGGTGGTACCTCTGTGGCAACATGTTTAATAATGAGTAAAATACACTGTGTACCAGTAGAATGAGCAAGTACCTTGGAGCACCTAGTGGCCAGCCAGGGTTAACCTACCAAACACAGTCACTATTATTTCAAGTACTTTCACACTTGTTGAGGGAGCGTGACCATAGCCTGACTTCAAAGTTCTCTGAAAACATCTATCCAGTTCATAAAGTTAATTGTTTTTCACAGTGGCACTTGTAACATTCTGTATCTGGAACTATTTAGAAGCAGTGATTAACAAGATATCTTTAGCATCTTACTCATCCTATAAAACTCTTCACACTAGTTCTTTAAACCAGCTATAGTGGTGAGCATGGGATTCTTCTCCAACTATAAAACCATTTCCAATAGTGTCGACTAAACTGTAGATTCTTAATCTCTACTATCTGAGTTAAAATTTATATTTTGACAGGTGGAGCATTTAAGGAACAGGTTCAGGTTCTGACACCTTATTTTGTTGTGGAACAGAAGGAAAAGAAAGCCTGAATCAAACAACCCAAAGCCCAACCAATACATTATGTTGCATTATTTACCTAGGATGTACAAAGCCAACAACCATCCGACAACTCACTGACAAATCTTTTCAGTGTAAATTCTTTCACTGTATCATTTACACATGTAATAAAGAAAATAGCAATGTTTAAACCCACAATATATATCCACGGGCAAATGTGTATTTACGCAGAGAAGAAAGTAGGGATTTCAATCAGTGGTTTCTCTGTAAATGTTTTGATTCTCTTTCATCATATACTGAAATATTTGATCTATTTCTGAGGAAAAAAAATCACTGGCTGTTAAATCAGAACTTAACATTGCTGCTTCATGATGCCACTCAATGGAAGAGTAAAAATTCACATTTGAATTTAGGACCTTAAGCAACTACTCAGAGTCTGGAGAAAAGACTCTTAAACTCTTCTAAATGAAAACTTAGATTTAGATTAGATATAAGGAAGAAGTTCTTTCCTGTGAGGGTGGTGAGGCTGGCACAGGCTGCCCAGAAAAGCTGTGGCTGCCTCAGCCCTGGCAGTTTTCAAGACCAGGTTGGACAGGGCTTGGAGCAACCTAGTCTAGTGGAAGGTGTCCCTGCCCTGGCACAGGGTTTGAATTGGATGAGCTTTAAGGTCCTTCCCAACCCAAACCATTCTGTGATTCTCTGATTCTATGACTATATTTTAATGTAGTTTAATATAAATATTCTGACGTATGTATCAGCTTAGTTAGAAAAAAATGTATTTGTCATATATGTGAAGTTCAGAATTGTTTTCCCTTCACTATAAATAGTTTCCTGCAAGAAAGTTCCCAAGATCAAGCTAGCTGTGTTGTCATGTCCTGTGTTCATGCAGCAGTTGCCCTGGGGAAAAGAATGACAGTTTAATACAGTAACACGGTCAGGGATATGTGGGTGGCAATGACAATGGCAGAACCATGGCTCAAAACAGGAGTCACACTTTGAATAACTGATTGCTGATCACACTCTAAAAATAGCTCTTCAATATTCAGCTGAATATATGGCCATATTTATGATTACTTCATTATAAGCTTGCAGCATGTGGTTTTATATCCCTAGGTCATTTTAATGTTTTTGCAGCTCTTTGTGATTGCATGCAGTCGCAAGGTGAAATTTGTTTTCTAGTTTGCAATGTTGAGAGAGATCTGTTTAAACTCGGTGTATTGGATTCTCTTCTGAACTTCAGATGCAAACATACAATTGTAAAAATTCTCCCACGAAAACTGGGACTAAGAAAGAGGTTGGAATTCTGTTTTCCCCAATAAAGGCTCTTCATGGATATTAGATTTTGAAATATCAAAAGAGTGGAATAGTAATTTATTAGACATGTTCATTTTTATGATTTTCAACAGAAAAAAAAATACCCTTGCCATAGAGGGGCAGAGGTGCATTGGGGGGGTGTTAAAGATGATTTAGAAGCCCAGTAGAAGTCAGTGGCATCATAAGAGAAAAGCAAAACTCTCTGGAGGTATGTAAGCAGACCTAGCATCTTGAATACTTATGTGTTCTGAAATCTTCCACTCCTCATGGCAACTAGAATCCTCTGTCTAGATTCAGGTATCATAGTGGAAGGAAAATGTTAGCTGGCTGGAAAAATAAGAACTAATAACAAGAGTGATCAGAAATTCATAATCCATTTCAAAGAGATAAAGACAAAATAAATAGGAGAAATCTTCAGTGATTAAAAACATGACTGAGAAATAAGGGGTTGAATAAATCAATCAGTTCCTGTATCTACCACAGACAGGAGAAGAAACAATGTCTGAAAATACAGGAGGAGACATTACTTTGTACATTAAACAAGATATTATAACAGTGGGAACGCAGTAGAACATTGCCTAGAATAGCTGTCAGCTTTTTCTGTGGTTGCGAGTTTTTAATTAAATGTTGAACAAGTTTCTATCTAGAATGCTTTTGGGACATCAAGTCTCTCCTTAGTTAGGCAGAGAGATGAAAATCTACATATTTTCTATGATTTCCTAATGAGTTCAAGTACCACTTTAAAGAGTCAGCTGTTTGCTATGCACAAACTAGAGGTGATTAAAAGCTTAATAATAGTCCAGTACAATAATATGCTGAATCGGACTAAATAGATTTCACTGAGTTCAGCAATTTTCAGCAGCACAGGAGGCTGGAATGAAATGTTTGAATGTATCTGCTCAATGACCTCTTAATCACTTGTAAGAAGTCCAAGATGCTACAGCTTCTCTTTGTTCAGGAGACAGAAATTCAAGTTATCATTAGAATACTAGCCAACAGAAGAAAAATTCCAGGAAGATAACATGTTTTTCCTAGTATATTTGTACACTTAACACTTTGGAGAAGACTGAAAAATAACATGAGATAACAATATTCAAATATAAATGTTCCAGAAAATGCTTAGCAATATTTCTGCATTTTGTCAGATATAAATGAAAATACATCTAAGGAAAACATATCTATGTTTATATCAATATATTGTTTATATTAATATATCTATGACTTTCAGATATTCTAAACCACAAACTCAAAGTGGTTTTGATGACTCACAGAACTGAGACTGAAAAAAAGCTTCCTGGATCACTAAAACCAGTCTCAATTTTATTACAACCAACAATATTATTTAATCCTTTCACTGCATGGATAAACGTTCATTTTAAAATTCAAGAGAGCGTTTTATTCTCACCTGTCCTGCTGGAAAGCTCTTTAGGACCTCACAGCTGTGGAAGCTAGAAATTTCTAATTTCCATTCCAAATTTATTCGTGACCAATAACATAGAAACATCTCACATTTTATTGGAGAGACAATAAATGTCATTTCTCTGTAACATGATGAAAGTCAGAAGAACAGATTGTCGATCCCTTAAGAGTGCAAAAAAAAAAAAAAAACAAACCACACCCAACCAGACACAAATGAAATTTACCATCAGGGCATTAAAAAATATGTATTTTTCATTTTAACAACATTTTTCATAGTTTTTCTGAAAGCCCAATTTTTAGCAGCTTAGCTTTTACAACATTAAATATCTAAACTGTGGAGAAAGGACATTATCTTTAGCAAGTAAAAATATTTTTTTAAGGGGAAAAAATTAAGATATCCATAACCTGCTCCCAATGAGTAATACATTGGCTTATTTACTGCAAATATTTGGATCAGGTCTTGTCTGTTATAATTAATTACTGATCACAGTGCCCATGAGATGCTTGCAGCTATAGAACTAAAAATGGATGTAAGAAGAAAATTTAATTCAGAATGAAAATATATCTACAGTAAGAGATAGTCAGCTCTAAACCTCTAGCTCCAAAAGGTTTGCACTGGTTTATTCTAGTTAAAACTCAGACTCATTGTTTTTCTGTATACTTTATCTTCCTGCATAATTTATTCATCACCCTAATCTTCAGGCAGCATATGGAAAATGAAGAGTGACAGTTCTGTACGTCCCTGAATGCATCTTGTTGTCCACCCAATGATGAACTGTCTTTTGAGAAGGAATTCATATTACTGAGCATTTTCCACAAGGAAATTTGCAGGATAATTCACATAGCTTCATTACATGGCCACTTTTATGAACCTCATAATATTCATCATAGCTTTATATTTTCATCTCAGAGCTGTTTGCTCATGTGGTCAAAGCACAAGGCCAAGACTCTGGAGGCAGCGATTTATTCCTTTCCCTGTATCAGCTGTTATAACTTTAAATGGTGTGAAGGACTTTTTTGTTTCATTACGTATAAATTTCTCTTATTATTACTTTGAAAAGGTGAATTTTGCCACATTTAATAAATGGCTTTTCACACTTTGTTTTCCTAGGGAAAAAAAAAGAGACAACAGCAATTACAGTAATGAAAAAGCAAAACATTTAGGTAATAAATTAGACAGGAGAGATTTGAGTCTTTAATTTTAGATTCACCATTGATGCTGCATAAGGCAACTCTGTTGTAACAGGTGCTTTCCATATTAATTCCTACTTCTGTTGAGAGCAGCAGCTGCCAGATGAAGCCTTATTCAGGTGGCTGAATTTGTAACAGAGTCAGGTAATGAACTGCATCTCTCCATGGCGATTTTAAAACTTTGTGACCTTGAATATTGCCAGCATACTCGGTCTCTGTGCCAAATTCTTATGCCCTTTTCTTGTGGTGTTCAGTTTCTGACCTTTAGCATCCCTTTAATGTTTTCAGGGGAGCTTCTTCCAGCAATTATTATTTCCATTATGAATATAGAAAGTGGGAATTTTGATGATATTGTTATTTGCAGGGATTTTTTTTTTTTCTCCTTGGCTTCAAAGTATAAAGCTTAGAATCATAGAATCAACTAGGTTGGAAAAGATCTTTCAGATCTTCATGTCCAACTAGTGATTTCTTGCGATACGAGGCTTTGTTTTAAGACAACTTTTGCAAGTAAATGAGTATGACCAATCTTTCCTGGTTTGAAGACTTTTTTCTTGCTCAGTTCACCCAGCTTTCTTCTCTCAAACTCCTCTTTTAAAGAATTTGGAAGAATTCTTAAGATCCTGATATTTTCTCTCAAAATTAGTAAAAAAAAACCACACACATATTCTGCAGAAGCAGCAGGAACAAGCTTTATTTCAATAACCTCAAAGAAACACCAAATTCATCAAACAGATGCTGATGCAGACACAGGGCCTTTTCAGAGCAGGCTCTAGTTTAAATCTGCGTTATTAGTGCCGAATGGGTGTCTGAACACCAGCAGCAGCTTGACTGAGAGGCTGAGGGCAGCCAAATTGGGTATTGTACAATATATATTATTCAAATAGACAGAGGTGGGAGGCTAACATCTGCCTTACTCTTCTTACGTGTGCCAAAGCATTCATGCACTCAGTTTTCTCCTATTCTAGGAATCACTCAAGCAATTATAAGGAGTTACAATAGGCTGGAAATTCCTTTCTCTGATACTCATCCTGCAGTCTGCAGCTGGCCTTGGCTCTGGAGGAAAACAACCCCCAGCTTTGATAGGCAGAGCTCAACTTTCCCCAGTTCTCTTAGCCACAGAACAACATGGTGCAAGGGTACACAGAAGCACTACAGCTTCTTACCAAGTTTTCTTACCATGGAATGTTTTATACAATTGGATTTTTAGATGCTATTTCCTCAATAGGTTTTCACTTTCCCTCATCTTTTCTTTAACTGAGCATGAGAAGTGGAAATACTCTTTTCCTACTTTTCCACTAAAAGGGAGTAGAGTTTGACCAGTCTGTGGGGGAGCGGATCTTTGACCACATTTTCTACATGTTTGGGAGATGCCACAGTCCCTCCAGAAGTTGAAAAACAAAACAAACATTAATTCTAAGGACACAGAACTGTTGGGACAAGTCCAGAGGAGGGCCACGAGGATGATCAGAGAACTGGAGCATGAAGATAGGATGAGAAAGTTGGGGCTGCTCAGCCTGGAGAAGAGAAGGATGCATGGAGACCTCAAAGCAGCTTTCCAGTATCTGAAAGGGGCCTATAAGGATGCTGGGGAGGGACCCTTCATTACAGTCTGTAGTGATAGGACAAGGGGTAACGGGTTCAAACTTAAACAGTGAAGCTTAGACTGGATATAAGGAAGAAATTTTTTACTGTAAGGGTGGTGAGGTGCCGGAATGGGCTGCCCAGGGAAGTTGTGAATGCTTCCATCCATGGCGGTGTTTAAAGCCAGGTTGGACAGATCTTTGGGTGACATGGTTTAGTGTGAGGTGTCCCTGCCCATGGCAGGGGGGCTGGAACTAGATGATCTTCAAATCCTTTCCAACCCTAACTATTCTATGATTCTATTGTAAGCTTCCCTAGA
Organism: Forpus xanthops; assembly: GCA_032466535.1. Classification (NCBI taxonomy): domain Eukaryota; kingdom Metazoa; phylum Chordata; class Aves; order Psittaciformes; family Psittacidae; genus Forpus; species Forpus xanthops. The sequence goes on from JASSUY010047835.1 coordinate 6,430, forward strand.
ACTGTGCCAGGAGGAAGAAGTCTTGGCTATTCCTTGTTCTTATAAAAGATCTGAAGTAGAGGGAGAAAAGGAGAAAGGAAAGAAAACAAAGTGAAATAGGATCACCAACCTGCAGATCCAGTGATGCCTTTTCCATCAGGGATGTCGAACTTCCTCCCAGATACTTGGTCCTCCATTCACCCCTCCATCATGGACAGAGACACACCACACAGTTGTAGCACCGTTATTATTTATAGGGTCCGGGTCTCTTGGCCCCCTCCCACAGGCACAGACTCACACTCTGTACATGTGCTGGAAGCAGTTCTGGAAGGTTCCAGGTGGTGTCAGGGATCTCTGGTGATCCCTGGACCCGATTCCTGCTGTGCCTGGGGCATGGCGTGCTGTGCAGTGCCACTGTGGGGTCTGCAGCGCTGGCTCCGGGCAGTTGATGTTGGTGACTTCAGGGCAGACACTGCAGGGAGCCATCCCTCACCATGGGGCAGCGCATCCCTGCTCTGACCCTGCCCATGAGACCAGCGACACAACAGGGAAGACACTGCAGGGAACCATCCTGCACCGCGGGGCAGCGCATCCCTGCTCTCACCCTGCCCATGACCAGCAGCACGGCTTATCACCAACATGCATTCCACCTCCTGCAATGCCTTCTGCCTTTATGTGGGTTTGAGACACATACAAAGGGCTTCTTGATCATCACAGACTGCATGAGAAAATGAAACCAGGTTCCCAGCCTAGCCATGCTCTCCAGGCTACCTCTGCCAGGGATGTAAGAGGCTGTTCCTCCCTGTTGAGAGCTGGCAGTAACGAGGACTTCTAGTAATCATGGCTTTGTGTGCCTCATGGGCATGAGAGGGTGCTTGACCTTCTCTATATGTCTTTCTCCTCTACTAGGTACAGGAACATCACTCATAATCCAATATCCAAATACTGGAATTTCCAGGAATATGCGCTTGTGACAAGGTTTGTTGCTTCCTCGCTACAAAAAGCAAAATGAATCTTAGGAAGGTTCAGTAAACAGAAATGGAGCAAACAGGTTAAATGGTGCAGTAATGTTGATACAGTGACACAAAGACCAAAGGCCATGTCAAGGCTGGGGTTTAAGTGCAGACTCCTGGTGCGGTGTATCAGCAGTGTGTCTTTCTTATGTGGAAAGAAACTTCATTTGGTCAGGCCTGAATCCAGAATGACGTTTCTTCCTTTTTTCCTGCAGTCCTGATCTCTATTTATTGTTCATTATGATGCAAAAAAAGGAGGAACAGAGAGTAGAAGGAGGTCTGTGCACCACTGATATGCACCGGTCCTCTGCACGAGACACGTATTTGGGTTTCCTTCATGGTAGAAATTAGGGCACAGAAGATTCATGTGGATGTTGTGTTTGAGAGACATAAAGGTGGCTAGAGCATACACTAAGATTTGGCATTATGTTGCTTACCTGACCACAGGGATTAGATATAGTCTAAGGTTTGCAATTAATAATTATCACAGGTAAGGTTATCACTGCTATAAAAGGACTGCACAAAACAGTTTTACCATTACGGTGGTATGAGAAGCCTCCTCCCACAGCATGCAAAACCCATAAAGCAGCTTTCCTTGCACCTGTTCTGCTGTCTCAAGCACAGCTTTTATTCAGGTGATAGAAATGAGACATTGCTGGGAACCGCAGTTTTGAAAGGGCAAGGCAGGGTAACCAGCTCACCAGTGAGCAGCAGGAGTCTGGGTCACTGATGCTGATCAGAATTGCTTCAGCTGGATAAAGTTCAGCCACTTGACTGGCTCATACAGGTCTATACATTGAGTCAAAAATGAACTGCTATGACTCTCCATTTTTATCTTTGCATAACACAGACCATATGAAACTATTTTTTTCCACTGAATCTATAACGTCTATTTAAAATAAAATACAAATTTAAAATGTGGAAAAAATACCCAGTTTTGATTTAAAGTCTTCAAGCCAGGGGAATCCTTCTTGCCCTAATACGATCTTCTCTGTTGTAAACCAAAGTGTCTTGCTTCTAGCTCATTCACCACCACCACCCCCTTTATTTCATTTGTCAATGTTTACTTTGCTGCAAGACTACATGGGTAAAGTGCAGAGATCAGGCTTTGGAAGTGTTTAAATATAACTCATGTTTTCTAAACATCAATGAAACTTCAGTTATTTTTTAAGCCTTTTGTGATTGGCCATTTTTTTCATATGTAGACATTAAATCAATTCCAGAATGATCTCACTACTATTTCTCTTCTCCTACTTGATGTTTTTCAGTTAATGTATTCCAGGTTAAAGTCAGTCCTGTTTGCTATAACAACAATTTGAAATCTTTATTCAGCTAGCTACTTCCATAATTTATAAGATATTTCTAATACTTCATTCCAAGATCTTGTTCATCAGCTTTCAAATCTGCAAGTGCTTGGCAACATGGTCTGTGCCTTCATTCTTATTGCAAGTGATCTGTCTTCATCCTACAAGGTTGCATCACTGACAGTTTTTACCAGAAATAATAGGATGTCAGCACTGGGTCCCCACAGAACATCATTAATAATTGTTTCTTGAACCTGCTCTGAGAGGTCCACTTCCTCTTATTATGTTTCAGTACAGGTCATAAGTGCAATGGTTGTCCTACGTGGCATTTACAGGTTCTTCAGAATATCTTGGTGAAGGAGCATTCAACATCAGAGACAACTGGAGAGAAGAAACCAGCTGGATTTGATTAAGTGCAACAGTTTTGCTGCTGTCAACCCTGGCAGCAATTATCCTGCAGCACATGGAAGATAGCTGCGAGAGTACTGGAAAAAGCATTTACTGTATTGACTTGCAACTTTATTGAGTTGAATCAAGAAGCAGGCATTTCCAGAATGCATTCATTCTTAAGAATGTGTGCAAAGTCCTTCTAAGTTTCTTTAACTCCTTTTTTATTCTCCATGAGATATGATGTGGGCAGGAGAAGTGAAGGAAATATAATTCTTCCTCAGGAAATTTGAAACTTGGAGGTTTCCTTAGAATGCGTGTTGCGTTGCACTAACTTTAGCTTCCGCAAGTCAGTTTGCGTGAAGACAGAAAACGAATGGTCAGATTCTCCATCCTGTCTTACCTGCAGGACTCATCCTCCATGTACTGAGTTTATTACAGGTGATAAGGGCAAACTTTGTGAGAATTTCTTGCTCATACAGTGATGGCAGATCACTGAAAAGTGAAATCCCCTCTCCTTTTCCCCAGCTGCCATCTGAGTATGTTCTGACATTCCCCATCCCATACTGAGTCTGCCATCTCAGTATGTTCTGACATTTTCTGCTTTCTGCCTTAATGTGATTAAAGTTGTGATAAATTGTCAGAGAGTTTAGCCAATGGCAGGATTACAAAATGCCAGACACATCACTGCTAGTTCCATTCAAACTCTCCTTATGTGTGTTCCTTTTTGATACAAATTACTCATGATCTGTGGGTGGCAAACTGCATCCCCTGGATTCCAGAAACTCCTCTGAAAAGTGAAGACAGTCTGAGACAGCTGGGGCTGCTCAGCCTGGAGAACAGAAGCTGCTTGGAGACTTCAGAACAACTTCGAGTATCTGATGGGGCTTATAAAGGGCCTGGAGAGGGATTTTTCATCAGGGACTGCAGCGATAGGACAAGGGGTGATGGGCTCAAACTGAAACAGGAGAAGTTCGTGTTAGATACAAGGAAGAAATTCTTTACTGTGAGGGTGCTGAGGCACTGGCACAGGCTGCCCAAAGAAGGGGTAAATGCCCCATCCCTGGCAGTGTTCAAGGCCAGCCTGGACAGAGCCTTGGGCCACATGGTCTAGGGTGATGCATCCCTGCCCATGGTAAGCAAGTTGGAACTGGATGATCTTAAGGTCCTTACCAATCCTAACTATTCTATTGACTATTGTTGTAATGAAGAGGATGCAAGTTTCTCTGCTAATTTATTTCTATAGGCTGTGATTTCCACCAGTTGTTGTAGCACATATCCCAGTGAACTTTCTCCCTCTCACCCTGGGGTCTCTGACAGGACAGATAACGGGTACTGAATCGTATGAAATTATTTCATCCCACACTCTGCCATTACATGTGTTTACTCAAGAGCATATGACTGCAGGAAGATATGAAGCTCCTGCTGAAATACTCTTTTAGTTGAAATATAAATGAACGTAAAACAACAACAAAGTTCTACAAAGCTTATTTGTATAATGAAGAGCTGTGTTTGGTAGAAATCAAAAATGCATTTGTAGAAATACCCCCAAACTATTATGTTTCTCATAGTTAATCGCAGTCTAGCCTTAGATAAATAAAAAGTAATGCAAGGTTAAATACTGCGTGGCATTTATTTTTATTGTTTTCTTTTGTATACATATTCCATCAAGAATGTGGAGCACACACAGGCAATACATATAATCTAGCTGACTTGGAGGATATTTATTGGATAAGAATATTACTTTAATTTATTTGCATATACATATCCAACTGGCTTTTAGGGAGTCAAATGATGAAAAAAGTTATGGTAAAAAATCCCAAACCCACAGCTTTAATAAGGTTTTACAGTTACTTATAGTGCGGAATTGCTAGCTGTGGAGAAGTATGACATCTGAAAAAGGACCTGAGGAAATGGATGAGCTGAAAGATCGTGACACAAGAAGTGGGGATGCAAATGCAGCAACTGTCTCTTCATTAAAGTCTCTTCATTAAGGAGAACTGGACCATCAATATTTCTTACTGTTTACCTCCCTCTGTCCCAACAGGCAGAAAGCCAAATAAGTGCAACAACGACATCTGCCAAGTCCTAAATTATGTTTACAGTCAACTTGTGTGCTCTTAATTCCTTGAATCACACTAATTTCTTGAGATGAACACATGATTTTTATCTCTCCTCTGCCCAGCTCTCACTCCTCACATCCAGTTGCTGTTGCTGTCAGATCTGTGATTTACAATACATGCTGGAAGGAAAGTGTCAGCTGAAAAAGGAGTGGGTAATAACAGGAAGAAAGGACACTGTACAACAGCAGTTTGATTGTAAGACTTACACCAGGGTTTTAATGCTTAATGGGAGAGAAGGTGAGCTAGCGAGTAGCTGTGGGAGTGACCTGCTCTTGCCTTCCTATAATGTTTCTAAGTCCATCTCCCACACTGCAGCCTGGCCTATCTCCCCACTCCAGCTTTGCATATTTTTTTTTTTGCCTACTCTGGCTTGTCTAATATATTCAGATTTCCAAAATGATGCTCTTCCAAATAGTGATGCCTGCCCCTGGCATATCTTAGGCTGTCAAATTTCCTTAAGTAAAGCCTGTCTAAGACTGCAAAGGAAAAACACATTACAAATAGCAGGGGGAAAAAATGGCCCATATAAAAAATATCTTAGATTACAGCCATAGAAGAAAAAGTTCTATGACTTAATATTAGGATGTCACTGCATGTTATAAACCTCTTTTCCTTCATGCTCCCCACCATCACTATAAAAGTTACATGTCTGTATGACATATCACCCATATAAGACTATTATATGACACTCTCATAGATACTGTCACCTCAGCTATGATGAGATCTAGAATATAAAGAACAGAGCCTGCAGATCTATCCATGTTATTCACATCAAAACTTCTGAAATGAATGCAGATGTTGGATAAGATTGATTAATTTTATCAGCTTTTAAATACTTCTCATATATATAAAAAAAAACAAAACACACTTGATTTTGTTTGAAAAAATTACAATTTTAGAGATGATCTACTTGTTTGAGGGAAAAAAGGGGAGAGGTGGTGAAAAACAGGAGTTTAGACAAAACCACGTGAACTTTTCATGCTAACCTGAAGATGCCATGATTGTGTATAACTCATATTCTCCCTAATTACACGACCTCTGTCTATTTTGCAAATGATTTCATACAACAAAGCACTGCTGAAAAGACTTCTGCAGGAAAATAATGGACGTCTTTCCAGCTGTCGAATTTGGTTTGTGTGTTTCCTCATTTGTTTTCCTTACTGAGAAACAGGAGAACGGTACTGACTTCCTTTTGGAAAAAAAGACAAAAAGAAGTTAGAGAATGATTCAAGGGGAAAGTCTGTTGAATAGTATTTGCTTAAGAGTAATTTTAATAGAAATATACTTTTAAAATAAATGGGCTAAATACCAACTGATAAGTTTTATCCTTTTTCTGTGTGTTTTAAGGTTATGATTTGTAGGTTATCTTTATAGGCCAATACAGCTATGCTCACTGGAAATTAGTGACAGTCCTAATGGTATTGTATTACTGGGAAATAAACTCTCTTCCCTATGTGTCTTCAGAGATGGTGACTGAGGTGGGTTGACATTCAGGGCTGTCACATCTCCCCCAGCCACTCACCTACCCCCGGCTCTGCCACAGCACTGGGGAAGAAATGTGTTTCAAGGACAAGAACAGCCACCAACACATGTAAAACAGGTCCGATCTGGGGAAAATCCATTTAACTTATTGCCAATTAAACTAGATCCATAGTGAGAAATGAAGACAACAATTAATGCAACACCGACCCCTCCCCATGAAAGGAGAATGGTGCCTCCCTTCCCCACAGCTTTTCCCATCCCCACCTTCACCGCTCCTCTCCCGACCGCTCTCCCCGAGGTGCAGGGGTGCGGATGGGGTCGCGCTCAGCCCAGCACTGCCCCTCTCCCCATCTGCTCCCTCCCCACCCGTTCCCTCCTCCAGCACTGCCCCTCTCCCCATCTGCTCTCTCCTCATTCGTTCCCTCCTCCAGCACTGCCCCTCTCCCATCTGCTCCCTCCTCACCCGTTCCCCGCTCCAGCACTGCCCCTCTCCCATCTGCTC
>JASSUY010047842.1:0-14910 GCA_032466535.1 Forpus xanthops
GAGGGACTCTTCATTAGGGACTGTAGTGATAGGACAAGGGGTAACGGGTTCAAACTTAAAGAGGGGAAGTTTAGATTGGATGTGAGGAATAAATTCTCTACTGTGTAGGTGGTGAGGCACTGGAATGGGTTGCCAAGGGAAGTTGTGAATGCTCCATCACTGGCAGTGTTCAAGGCCAGGTTGGACATATCCTTGGGTGACATGGTTTAGTAGGTGTCCCTGCCCATGGCAGGGGGATTGGAACTAGATGATCTTAAGGTCCTTTCCAATCCTAACTATTCTATGATTCTATGATTGCGTAGATGCACATGTCTTCCAGCTCTGGGTATGAATTAACATTGTGTAGCAGCAACCCAAAATGTGTTTACAAAAAGTGCATTCTCCTGATTTCTTCCTCTGGGAATGAATTTAAGTAAGAAAAACACCTGCCTTGTTGTCTGACAGCCGATGACAGCTTCAAAAGCACCGAGTGACTAAGATGACAAGCTATCCCGACACATCCGCACAGGAGACTTTTATAGTTGTCTTGAGTATACAAGAAACTTGTCTTAAGTGGTGATTAAAAAGGACTCACTGCTTGTTAGTTCTGTGACATGCTCTAGATGAAGGAAGGGGTAATGTCCCCACATCAGCTAAAGATGAAATGATTGCCGTACGTATTAACCTGTCTGTGTAGCGTGAAGCTTGTCTGGGGAGATGCAGACGAATCCACCAGTGTATTTTGTTCATCACGCTGCCAAGTGGGGTTAGAAAAGTTTACTTTGAAATTCATGTGTTGTCAGTGAGAAGCTGATGGATGAGATTCAGGAACAAAGTTTTTTTATGAAGAAATGCAGCTTTTTTTTCCTTCCATCAAGCAAATTACTGTGGTTTTATTGCTGTCATGTTTAACTACCGTGACTTTACAAGCATGCAATGTTAATTGGGATGATTACTAAAAGGCCTGTGAAGGCATCTCTTCGGCGTGGAACTTATCTTCCATGTGTTTGAAAGTTATTGGAAGTTCATCACTTTGTTTCAGTAAAATGCCATGATATTCTCTAGTAGTCTTAAACAGCACCTTCAGACATAGACCGCACAGATCTGCACTGCAGTGCTGGTAAAGGAGGTGGAAATGGTATCCGTTTGCTGTATGCCTCTTTGAAGCATTTCATCAGGAAGATCACAGCAAAGTATGCTTCCTCAAGCATCCTTTTCTCCAGACCAAGTTGACAGTAAACTCCCCAACTCCAAGTTCTTGTACAGAGCTAAGTCTGAACTACAGATTCTCCTCCGGCACATTCACATTCATAATGCTAAACACTGAAAGTTTGAAGTCCATTGAGATGGAAGAATGAAGTTTTAGCCACAAATCCAGATGTGTTCTTTTGCTTAGGGGTTCAGGCAAAGGGCAGGCTGATTTTCAGGGAAAAAGGAATGAGCATCCCCAGTTTATCACCAGAAAAACCATCACAGAAATGTTACCCTTTGTGTGATATTCCTCACGCTTCCATGGAGAGACTTTGGCAAAAGCAACAAACCCAGTTCCTCGCTACTTCTTACTTCACACGTGAATATCGAGCATATGCTCTGAGTGGGTTTGAAACCACTTTGATTTGACTTTTTATTTATGTTTGTTATTGAGCATTAATCCATAGCACTGAAAACATGTCATGGAGGAAACAGTGCAGGAGGGAGCTAGTGGGAAAAATACTTGGAAATAGTATGTGTAAAAGGTTGTTTGATCGCCGTGGTGACTAACATCTATTTGCATTTTAAGGCATTCTTCTGTTTACCCATATTTTCCTCATCATTTCACGTTGCCAAATATTTGGTTTGTGTTACTTTGCATTTTAGGGAATAACGATTTTTTTTTTTTTGAGCATTCCGTGATTTTATATTTGAATTTTTTTCAGGTTTGATTAATATATAGATTTCCTTTTTCCTCTAGGAAGGTTCTAAAGGCAATCTCTGTTGGAGACTTAAAGCCTAATGAAACAGTTGAAGCAAATCTGGAAGCACAGCTACTATCCAAATTAGACCATCCAGCCATTGTCAAATTCTACGCAAGCTTTGTGGAGCGAGATGGTTTCTGCATTATCACTGAGTACTGCGAGGTGAGACTTGTAGCTTGCTTTGGAGCAATGTGACAGGATGTGTGCTTTAAAACAGAGTATTAAAAGCAGTCCAGTCCAGTCTTTTTGATGTTTTAATTTGATTTTACTTCCCATTTGTCACTTGTATTGCCTGTTCCTTGTTAGGTGCATCTCAAGTAAGCAGTGTTATCTGCTCATGGGAGACACATTGCTCATGGGCAAACAAACCACAGAAGAGGAGTTTTAAAGCACAGTTTCATTTTGTTCACTGTAATCAGCATTATATGGAAGACTTAAGTGCAGACACCAGATCTGTGGGTGAGCTCAGAAAGGTTGTGCCATGTATGTACCTACTGTTGATAGGTGAGAGAGGACGAGAGGAGTGTGGTATGAAATCTGATATAAATGAAGGGAAAACTACCTTGTGATTTGGGAGGGATTTCATGAAGCTTAAGCCTGATCATGTGGATGGTGAGTTTGGTAGCAGTATTGTCTTCATGAAGTGAAGAATAGCACAAGCCGAAGACCAGGGTGTAGCAGATCCAGCCAATATTAAAGCTACAATATAGTTACCTTTTTTTTTGGACTCCAGCATTTGGTTTAAAAGCATATTGCTAAAATCTGTCTTAAGGCTTTAGAATAAGAATTTTAACGTATTTAAGCCAGCTTTTTAGGGGTTATAGAAAACAAGTGCCTACACTGTATTAACTATAGATGTACCTACAGAGGTCTTTATGCAAACCTGTGAAGTGGCTCCCCAGTTGTGCTCTGATAGACATTTCAAATGCTTTGGAAGCAGATGACCTTGGACTGCTGGGTTACCTGTCCACAAATCAGACTTGTATCAACTAACCACATTTCTCCAAGCATTTGGCTTTGGTGTGAATAATTAAAGCAGTCTAGTTCTTGCCAGTCATTGATTCCTCAGGAGCTCTCTTTGATGACAGTTAAATGCCTATTTATTGCTGTTATTCAGTCTGAATATTTGTTCACATATTATTTTAACAGCCACACAGAAGCTCTTTGCATCATTCCCTGCATGTCTGACAGCTGGGGCTTGAGTATTGCCAACTCTCTGTGGAAATCCAGAGCTCAAAACTGAAGGGTTATTCAGGCTGCCCAGATATTGCCATACGCTAAGATTAAGTTTCTCTATGCTAGTGGTAGAAAGTAGGCCAACATGAGATCAGTTAAACCTATAGAAATAAAGGAGCCTCTTTCAACAGCATTCTAGAGCTGGACCAGCTGCTTTTGTCCACTGCTTTTCAGTCTCTCTCTGGTTTTAGTTCTTTCCCACCTGGGGTAAAGTTATAGGTGAATAAAAAAGAGCATGGTAGCAGTCACCAGGGTAATCATAAACTGCTGTACCACCTCAGGATTTCTTTTATCAAGCCAACTGCCCTGCGTGAAAATGTTTTGGTGCAGAATAACCTTTGGAACTGGGAGTCATAGACTCAAACAAGTGAGAATGTATTGGAGCAAGGCAAAGGAAGGAGGAGGAAATGGATGTGTTTGTTGTGCAGCTGAATCCCTTCAGTTTTGAGCCTACTAGGTCATGCCAGAATGAGCCTACTAGGTCCATGTGGATGGGTTTCTGACCTTCCCCAAAAGGACCTAATAGGTAGTATCATTGCATTTAAGCAACTACAGTGTATTCAATCAAATGTTCAGACAAGGAAAATACAAAGCAAGTTTCATATAGTGCTTTTCTATTTTGAGTATTTTTCAGAAGGCATGCTTTCATATTGACTTATCTATAACCTACCTTTGTACATGGTGGGATTTGGATCTTTTTACCTTAAAGATGCCTGATTAAATCACATGTAAATGGAAAACGAGAAAAATGTATTGCTACCTGATCCTTGTTTGGAAGTCTGGCTCATTCAGTTCCTCATGCATAGAGTCATTACCAGATTTGCAGTAATTGGTACTCTTGGGCAGACTCAAAACATAGAATAAACATGAAGTTGGCATGGAAACAGGACTATCCCCTGAGCCTTCTTCTGTTTGCTCCAAGGTGCTGTGACTTGTTCATTAGCCACAGTGCTTAGTTAATTCTTGCATGAATAGCAGAGTGAGCCTCCTGTGCAGCTGCCCCACGCAATACCTGTCCTGTGAACAAAGGGAACATTGGTCCCTGTTGCTCAGCTCAGTGTCTTTTATCATAACTGAGAATTACAGAAAAGAAATATGTGTTCTGTTTTGATCTTGTTGAGCTGCTTTTCCTGAATAAAAAGCTCACAGGTAATATAAATACAGGCAGACAAGGCAAATTTCAAACAAAAATGTGCCATCGTGAGCCTTGTAATGTAAATTTTACTTCAATAAAATGCAGTTTTTACAAAGTAGTTACTTAAAAAGTTGCACAACATGATAAACCAGAATTAGTTGTGCTTTCCCCCAACAATTATTTCTGTCCCTTTATTGTGCTTTCAGCTGTGATGTGAGCATACATGCGCTAAAGAAAACTCAGTAAAAGGAGTAACTAAAGCAATCAGTGCCTTTTCACTTTAGAGCTGTAGATGCTAAGCTGTTTTAAATAGATTACTGGTGTGTTTGATATTCTTGATGCTTAAATGGAAACTGCAGCTTGGAAATCCCCTATGTACTTAATTTGTTAAAATACATTTCGTATGATCTTCATTATACAGACTGTCCCAAATGCAAAACTGGGTTAACAAACTTCTTCAAAGTTCTGTAGCAGCAGTGTTTCATCTTTTATGATGTATTTTTGTTTTCCTACAGATACTAGAGGGCACGTGCAGTACTTTATTTGACTGCTTTTGTTCTCCTTAGGCTTTAAAAAGGAAATATCCCCAAGTTAAGAGAGTCTTCACAAGCCTTAATCTGTAGGTCCTATACCTCTTTTCTTAGCATCTTTCATGGCAATATGTGATTGAGAGAGGGGACACGCTGGGATGGTAATTGTAGGCACTTTGTCCTCACCTGGATAGTCCCTTGGGGCCAGCAGCCAGCTGACACGTTTGAGTGGCCTCTATAGCTATAGCATCTCTAGGCTATTGCTGCAGTTGGCTCTGGATTGTCTGTGCAGCTGACGGGAATAGGCAAGTCATTATGTCCGAGGTGCGGGAGTAGGCTCAGGCATGGCCCATCTGGCTGTTGTGCAGCAGCATCGATTTGTCTTTCCTCCCTTTGCTTTGCTGCAAGCAACCAGGGGGAAACTGCTGAGCATTTGGAGTTGCAAAGGGGAAGCAGCTGCAGAGAGCTCCAAGTTCCCAGGAGAGGTTCCCTGTGAGCGGCAGCAGGAAGGCATACGGGGAGCTGAAGCTGCATCCCCTTCCCTAGTGAGCAAGATGATTCAGGCATTGCAGTTGAAAACAATTGCAGGACATTGTCAGGAAACACGTTTTTCATAGATGACAAAAAGCTGTCTTTTTGTTTTGACACTCCACACTTGGATGTTGTGACTTAGGGACCACAGAGATTACTATAAACTCATATCAAAGTACAGGGCAGAAATGTATGGATCTGCCAAGACAGAACCAGCTTATTTTGTAGCAGCAGTATGAAGCACTGTGGTGTTAGAATCATCTAGTGGTTTGGGTTGGAAAGGACCTTAGGATCATCCAGATCCAACCCCCTGCCATGGCCATGGGCACCTCACGCTAGACCATGTTGCCCAAGGCTCTGCTCATCCTGGCCTTGAACACTGCCAGGGATGGGGCAGCCACAGCTTCTCTGGGTACCCTGTGCCAGCGCCTCAGCACTCTCACAGGGAAGAACACCTTCCTTATATCCAACCTGAACTTCCTTTGTTTCAGTTTGAACCCATCACCCCTTGTCCTATCGCTACAGTCCCTGATGAACAGTCCCTCTCCAGCATCCAGCCTCCATTTCTGTTAGGAACAGAAAACCAGGAAATGCTGAAGAGATCATAAAATGTTGAGAATCAACAGTGCAGAGGGGGGAAGTGATGGCACAGGAAATGCTGTATAGGCTAAACTATTTTCTTATATATGGCACATGAAACATCTCATTTTATGCAGAACGTGTAACGTAGAAGTAATGATTTATGGAGAATAAGCATTTCTGATTGTAAGGTATTCACTAGAGTACAATGAGACTCAGTCTTTTCCCTGAGGTTAGTTACCTCAGCACAGTGCTTGCCACTAATGAGCATTCTTGTAAACACAATCCATTTACTTTATAAGCTGGGTTGACAATCATCTGTCTGTTTTAGCAGCACGAGCAGTTTCGGTATCGTTCTCCTCAACCCTTTCTTTCATTGTGCTGCTTTTCAACTGATTTTTTCCAATTGTCTGACTTAGAATTTGCAAGTAGTCTTTTCCTGTGTGTATTTTCTGGTTTGTTGTCACTACCTCCTGTGTGTCATATTGCTCCATTTCTAGCGTTGCTGCAAGGTCAAGCGTCGTTTTCATCAAGTAATGACAATAATGCATGCTGAAGAATCTTGAAGCTCGAATTTTCTGTGGTTTCTAGTAAAAGTGGGTTTGAAAGAGAGGCAGTGTTGTCATTGAGGGCATTGTGGTTTATTGTTAAGAGAGCAGCACGGTCTCTTTTATGCCGATGTGGGTATTTCAGCACAGTGAACAAGAGGGTCTCTTGAGTGTGCAGTGTCTGTTCCTTTGTGTTCACTATAAAGAGAGTTTGAGGTGACCAGCTCAGATGCACATGTCTAAAGTTGGGTGACATGAAGTGAGAACAGTTGAAATGCTTTGTATACTGTGTAACAGTAAGATAAAACTGGCCCACTTTTCCTCTGCAGCCACATTGTTTGAGCTCATTTTGATTCTCAGTTGTGAACACTTTTGGTGCTGGGAGAGTTCAGAATCCATATCCAAGCATGGGGTTTATAGACTACGTGGTAGGGACCCAAAGGTCTAAGAAAGCGGAGTGCCATGCTTTGCTGGAGAAGATGGCACTTGAAAACCTTACTTTAAATGCACAATATGTTGTGATATCTTTCAGGGTGGAGATCTAGACTTCAAAATTCAAGAGTACAAAGAATATGGGAAGATATTCACTCAAAGGCAAATATTAGACTGGTTTATACAGTTGTTACTCGGAGTCAACTATATGCATGAAAGGTACAGTCATTTAATTTGAGAGTGTTTAGATTGGGAGGGGAGGGAGAAGACTTACCAACTTTCAAACAGAAATGAAACTGCATGGATTGTCTTGTATTGGTATAAAGTCCTGTTCACCGAGCTGCTCTAGTATATATACTACATATGCATATGTAGTATATATATGCATGTATAATATGTAGCCATACACCTAACGTATAATCATCTATCCTGCAAGAACACTGTGTGTTATATCTTTTAGCAGCGCAGTGGTAGATGTCTTTCAGTATTAGACACACTTTTCATAAGAGCCAAGTGAAAAATTCAGCCTGACAGAAGTTGTTCAATATTGTTAGAAGGAAATGGATTCAAAGGTGAAAATAAAGTCATTTTTCAAGGAGAGGACAAGAGGAATCTCTTGCAGGTATTTAATGTGGAGGATCCAATACATATGCTTGAGGTGCTCCCAGTAAGATCAGTGAAGTTACATACATATGTTCTTTGAAAACAGGTTGAATAATTACTGCAGGTCATCCAGACAGTGGTGTGTGGAGGTTACATTCGGTTTGCGCAAGGGCAGACACAGGTGAATACCTACCTGGTCATCTCTGTGGTCATAGTTCTTGCCTGCAATCTAGTTAGGGAGGCTGATTTCAGTGTTTTAAACATTTCCTTCATTGTCAGTATATGCACAAACCCTCTTTTGTCCCCTTCATGTGAGGTAGGTGGGACTATTTAGCATGGTATGAGAGAGTCCAAGTGCTGTGCTGAGCCAGGAACAGGCGCCTACCTGCACAGAGAGCTGGAGGAACAGCTGGGTAAATGGGTATACCGGGCTCCTTTCCTACCAGCTTTTCAGAAGTTAACCTGGCTTTCAGCATCTCCTTTCCCCTGACTCCTCCCTATTGCTTTTCCTATTGGCAGCTCTGAAATGTCATATTAATAAATAAGACAGAGGATCCTTTCTGAAGAGCGCGGTAGCCCAGAAGTCCAAGTTGAGCACTGTAGCCCAAAAGCTGAACTATATGGACTATTATTCCTATTAAACTTTTAGAAATAAGAATGTCACTGCTGTAATGACTGTCTTAGCAGAGGCTAAGGATGGTTGGTGGTAACCACCCGCATGTTTTGGTGAGATGAGCTAATCTGCCTAAAATAATCACTTAAAATATTAATACCGCCAGGGGGGAAGAAGGTGTTTTATGTTTGAAGAGTAAAGTACACCCACAGGCTGGAGAGAGAGTTCAGATTGTTTTCAAGCTGAGTGTAAGCCAGAATCCATAGTCTTCTATCCTGCATGAGTATTGAAGAAACAAGATTTTGTTGAAAACACCAGCTTGGTTGTTGATAATATCAGCATTGCATTTGGATTAGATAATCACTGTAGGTCCCTTCCAGTTGAAGTGTTCTATTCTATTGTATAAGTTGTCCTTTTTGTCTTTCATTGTCTGTATTTCCTCATGCCTCTTTTATCTCTCACTCTACCATCCATCCCTTTTGTCTACTCTTCATTTTTCCTCATCTTCTACTTGCTTTCAAATCTTGAAAACAAAATCTTACAAATGAACTTTCTTTGGTAAATGTGTATTCAATCACTGTATTTTATGTAAAGTCATTAAATTCTCCACTAAGAGCAGAAATTTGGTCTTCCAAACAGCATTTAATTTTCATTCCATGAGTCATAGCTATTTATTAGCACCTTACCAGTTACATACAAATGACTTGAGAGTTTTGTTTTATTTCCATCTCCTGTATTGCACTTATATGTGTTGACTGTATGCTTATCAGAAAATTTAATCCTTATTTGATTAGTTTAGAGCCAAATAATAGCTTAAATGGGAAAGATAAGGCTTAAAGGAAATGAGTGAGTTACTGAAACATAACAACAGCTCTTTATGTCTAGAAGAGTCATACTTGAGTTCTTTAGTGATATGGAAAAGAACTGTAATATGTGTTTGAACTATGTTCTAATGCAAAGAAAACTTGTCCATAGAATAAGAAACTTCAAGTGTTCCGTAGGTTGGACTTTTCGTGCTGTTCTTTAGAAAACGCAGCTGCTGTGGATGGAAGTTTTAATTCCAGAGCAGCAAAAATTATTAGTTCTGGGTTTAGACATAGAGTATTCACTTTGTGCCCTTCTTGCATGGCTTCAGCTGAACTTTACTCTTTGAAAACACTTGTGCTGGAAGCTACTTTAAAACCAGACATGTTTCTGCTTCAGATTGTTTTTCTTTGCCTGTGATGATAAAGATTATATGGATTAGACATCGCATAATTTTACTTACTACCTAAAGGGGCATGAATATCTTCTGGTCATTAACTTTAGATTACATACAAGGAAGAAGTTCTTTACCATGAGCATGATGAGGCACTGTATGTGTGGCCCAAGGAAGTTGTGAATGCTCCGTCCCTGGCAGTGTTTAATGCCAGGTTGGACAGAGCCTTGGGTAGCATGGTTTAGTGTGAGGTGTTCCTGCCCATGGCAGGGGGTTGGAACTGGTTGATCTTAAGGTCCTTTCCAACCCTAACTATTCTGTGATTATGCACTATATTTAAATTATGTAGCATTAAATAGGCTCAGTCCCCATCTGCCATTGACATAACCGGAAGGAGAAGGAGAGGCAACACAGTTTGGTGGTCTCATCTAGATGGAGGCAGCATGTAACCCTCATTTAATCTCTCTGGCATATTTGTAACCTATCACATGTCAGCGCACAGATTTGATCCCACTGCAATCAAGCAACAAGGCCATTGATTTGTTTAATCTCAGTTTGAATAAAGCTGACCATCCATCGCTTTGCTAATCATTATGTACAATTGTACAAACACAGGGAGTTTATAAAGTTACCATTTATGCAAACAATTCTGTTGCTTTCAATCTAGAGGACAGCAGGCTTTACCCAAGTACTTTATCTGGATTTCACATTGTCTTCCCCAGTGCAGGATTCAGACTTATTCAGAACTTACTTCACTGGCTGCCAAGTTAGATTAAGTTTTTCTAGAGCCCACTGTATTCTTGTTACCTATATAGACCTGTCTTTTGCTGCAAGAAAGAGTTGTGCTCTTTCTTCAACTGGATTTACAGGCTCAGTATTTATTTCTTCCTAGAATTAAATTAGATGTTCAAGTTAAGGTTTCAGCTCGTAATTTGTCTTTCTTTTGCCATACTACATTCAGCTCTGGAGTCCTCAGTATAGGAAAGACATGGACCTGTTGGAGAAGGTCTACAGAAGGGTTACAAAAATGATCAGAGGGCTGCAGCAGCTCTGTTGTGAGGAAAGGCTGAGAGAATTGGGGTTGAACCTGGAGAAGAGAAGGTCTCCAGGGAGACCTTGTTGCAGCCTATCAGTTCTGAAAAAGAGAGATGAGGAGAGACCTTTTAGCAGGGCCTGTTGTGACAGGACGAGGGGTGATGGTTTTAAACTAAAAGAGGGAGGTTCAGACTGGATGTGAGGAAGAAATTCTGTACAATGGGGGTGGTAAAACACTGGCACAGGTTGCCCAGAGAGGTGGTGGATGAACCATCCTTGGAGATGTTCAAAGCCAGGCTGGATGTGGTTCTGGGCAATCTGATGTAGTTGAAGATGTCCCATGTCATTGCAAGGGGTTGGACTGGGTGAGCTTTGAAGGTCCCTTCCAATCCAAGCTATGATTCTGTATACTGGCAGAATAAAGTGGCTTGCATCAAGAGACACCATAATGGGAAGTTCCAAAGAATCACCCCAAGTGTTTCTTAGTCATGTTAATATATAAAAGCATAATTATTGGTAATGCAAATAGCATGTGTAACATTTTATTCAATATGATGCAAACTTATATTAGCATTGCATTCTAATTCAAACTAATGTGAACCAAACATCACCTCTTCATCTTCTTGACAAATAACGTCCTACTGAAGGCTTTCTGGACAGTGGATAGCTTTTGTACTTCAGTATACCAGTTATTCAGATTACAGATATCCGGGAAACTTTTAGGTTTCATGAGTCTGTGGTTGTATTTCTACAAAGTAGTAATAATAATAATAATAATAATAATAATAATAATAATAATAAAGGTTAAACCCCAGCAATACTCAACAAAAGCATGCAAGATAAATCTAACTCGGTGAAGTCAAGGTCTTTCAAGGTTCTCTGTGGTGAATGGTAAGGAAAGACTTAATGGATCTTAATTGACAGCCAGACTTATATAAAAGTATGTGCATAATATAGGCTTAAGAAATAATAATGAATATAACCTTACTTTAATTTCCTTACTGTTGTAATGCATGATGAGCATGCATGTATTGCTCAAGCAAGTTGTCAAATAGAGAACAAATTCTTACTAAACATCACTGGGGGCATGCTGAATAAAACTTTCCTTTTACCCCATGTGCAAACCTTTCTCTACAAGTATTACTGTCAGGCAATAAGAATAATAAAAGCTAGAAAGATTGCCATAAGAAACAGAAAAAACTCTTTACTTTGACCCATAAAAATAGAAATGCTTGCTTTCTGTGCTCAGTCTATGTGCATACTACAATGTCTTTTACTTGTCATTTTTCATATATTTTTCCTGTTTGTGAAATGACTGTATTGAATTTAAATTTTTTAATAGAATTTGTGATAATAATTGAGGATTCCTCAAGAGCAACTTAAATCTATTATGGTCTTTGTTTTTCCTGCCCCCATCTCAAAAATCTTAGAGCATCAGTTGCTTTCTTTCCCTGTTATAAATGGGTGATGCTGTGTTTGTGTAGGTAAATACAGTTTCAGTAGCCCATATGTACTAAATGCTATTCTAAACTCCTCCTGAACAGAGCTGATAACAAACTCTGTGTGTTACCAACGCAGAAGTGGGTGAGTTCTTGTTTAGTTCAGGTTGTAGGGAACCCTTTCGGAAGAGTTATTGACAAGAATTGAGGGCATGTTTTGTATATCTAGAGGTATTTGATTTTCCTAAGGGGCTGGAGAATTACTGTCGCTCATTAAGATTTCAAGGAATGGGGAAGATGCTGTTTGTCCCCACATGGTGTATAGCTTATGATGTTGCTTCAGTCTTTGATGGAAAAATAAGTCTGTAAAAGCCGCCTGTTCTTTTCCTTTGATCTGTCTTTGTTAAGCTTTTCTCTTCCACATCATTACTGGAAAAATTTGACCTACTGCCCTCCTCTGTATGCATATTTGTCTTGCAAGTAATGCATTTTCTCTGAAGGAGAGTTCCTTGAATAAGAGAATCTCTTACTGCTGTTTTTCTCATCCTTTATTCTATTGGGAGGCATCTTACTCTCCTGGAAGAAATTAAGATGTAATGTTTTTAAGAAGAGTCAGATAGGAAAACTTGCCTTTCTCCCTTACTCTGCAGCTCATGATAAGTCTGTATCTGTATTCCTGGGATCCCTGTGTGAATTCTTATCCTGGCTGCTTAGGATCTCATCCTGCATGTGAGTGTCAGTGAATGCATATTTGTGTTGATCATAGAATCACAGAATAGTTAGGATTGGAAAGGACCTTAAGATCATCCAGTTCCAACCCCCCTTCCATGGGCAGGGACACCTCTCACTAAACCATGTCACCCAAGGCTATGTCCAACCCCGTCTTGAACACCACCAGTGATGGAGCATTGATATATCATTGTTGGTGCATTGGTACTTACAAGGTTAGATTGCAGCAGTGGTGGGATGGCCTTCCTAACAAGGAGCCAAGTTAAATACTTGAGGTATTTGATACGTGATTGCAAATGCTTCAAGTTGAGTGAGATTGAATTTCCTTTTTTGTTCCAGGAGGATACTTCATAGAGATTTGAAAACCAAGAATATATTCTTGAAAAATAATCTTCTTAAAATTGGTGAGATTTCAATACTTTTTAAAGATACATTTTAGTACAATGCACCGGTCCAGGAGGAGCTTTGTCAATAAAGAGATTTAAATAAAGTCATATCTGATACAGGATTGTGATTTATGGTTAAACATGTGTTTGACAGGCAGACACAGGAACATAGGCCCAAGGAGATAGTGAAATCTCCACCCTTGAGGATGCTCCAAGCTTGACTGGACCTGGACCTGAGCAGCCTCATATAACTTTGAAGGAGGCTGTGCTTGAAGCCAGGGGTTTGAATCAGATAAGCTTGTGGGGCCTTTTCAAATCAACGTCATTTTATAGTTCTATGATTTTGGGGTGTTTTCATTTTGAAAAGTTACAGAAAAATGTGTTACCATTTTTTAAAATACTGGCAGGTTTGGGGTTTATTTTATGTAGTTGTAACATGTCTGACAATGACCACAGAGTATATGAATAAGCATGGATTTATATGAATAGATAATTGTTTCTGCTGTTACTTTTAGGGGACTTTGGAGTTTCTCGTCTTTTGATGGGTTCATGTGATCTGGCAACTACATTTACTGGGACACCATACTACATGAGCCCAGAAGCACTGAAGCACCAGGGCTATAACACAAAATCTGACATTTGGTGAGTGCTCAGCGTGCTGTTTTGGTTGTATCAGGCATTTCTTTTCTATGTCAGCATTTGATATTATTTAGGAACTGACATTATTCCATGACGTTTGTATCCTATGTTGTGATTTGAAGGTTTGCTCTTTGTGTTAAGAAGCATGTAGTTTGGTATGATTCTGGGTTGTCTAGGACTTCAGAGGGTCATAAGATTCAGGTCCAGTCTCTGCCATGGCACAGGATTGTAGACCGACTTCAAAAGGGGGAAATATTTTTCTTCCTCATATTGAGGCAGATAAATGGAAAGAAGCAATTTCTGTGAGATTTTTAAGTGTATGAGGAAAGAATGATTCCTGGCTGAGAGGGAAACAGAAGGACCTCCTTAGGAACTGAGCTGAAAAACATTGGCAAATGTATAAAGGAAGAAGGTACTTGAAAGGGGAGTTGAAAATGAGAATAACTGGAGTGTTAGGACGGAAGCAAAAAGGCTCAAAGGTAGAAAGAAAAGAGCCAATTTTCACTTAGATGGCAGAAACTATTGGGATCAAGACTTCTGAAGTGATGATTAGATAATCCAGTTGCAAAGCTAAGGTCTATTGAAAGACTTCAGAAAACCTTTAGGTATGCAGGTCTTTTTGCAAGCTGAGGTGAAGAATGATTTGGGTTTTGATTGGTGAAAATATCTGGCTTCTTTCTATGTGTGTCCTGAAAGATCTTATGTTTTAAGATGGTAGCTAAAGCTCTGGTGTTCTTTAATTCTGTCATAGCATTTTTTATATAAAGTGGGCTTTGTTTCTTCTCCAAAGAGATGGCTTTTCCTGTAGATATGGAGGAGAAGGTTCCTTATGAAAAAGTTATGAGGAAGTTCAATTCAGGAGCATATTCCTCATGGACTCTGGAGTCAGAGCAAAGATGTTCTGATATGTTCAGACTGAGGGATGTAAGTCACAAAGGTAGATGCATTTACGTTATTTGGCTCTTGGAGTTCAATTTAAAACACTAACTTGGATTTTACAGCTTTTGAAGAACTATAAAGTAGTTTGGAAAGATCAGTTAGTACCAAAATGTTCAGGATATTTTCTTCTGAGGAGAAGCTGGAGGATCTGAGCATGACGTGAATGGTATGGAATAAGGGGTGGATACTGTCCTGGGTTCAGCAGCAGCACTCATTTTTCTCCTCCTTAGTAGCTGGTGCAGTGCTGTGTTTTTGACTTCCAGGCTGGGAACAGTGCTGATAGCACCGATGTTTTCGGTTGCTGCTCAGTAATGTTTGGTCTGATGGAGGACTTTCTGAGCCTCATGCTCTGCCAGGGAGGAGGGAAATCTTGAAGGAAGCAGAGACAGGACACCTGACCCAAA
>JASSUY010047843.1:0-44367 GCA_032466535.1 Forpus xanthops
CAGCCCCCCCAGCACCGCCCTTGTGCCCCGCCGCAGGCAGGGGCCGGGGCTCCCCATGGCCCCGTGCACAGAGCGGCTCTGGGGCCTCGCCAGCGCCCTCGGCCCGCACACCGGGCGGGCGGTACCTCTGGTGCCCGGCCCCGCAGCGCTCAAGGCCCGGTTGGACACAGGGCCTGGAGCACTCTGCTCCATGGAAGGTGTCCCTGGGTTGGAGCTGAGGGAGCTTTGAGGTCACTGCAAACCAAACCATTCCTTCACTCTATGAGGCATGGCTCTCTCCATCCCACCTGTGCCAGATGCGACCAAACCCTCCATTGCCACCTTGGGCACTCACCGCCCTGTGCAGGACCCCTGGAATGCCACCCTTGGCCAACACATACCCATCCCAGATCTCCCCACGTCCTTGGTGCACTTTGTGACCCACAGGCGCTGCTGGTGGGACACCTTCCCAAAGGGCTGCTGGGACATCAGCGCCTGCCCGCTGCCGGCCGGAGCGTCCCTGCCTCTGAGGCAATGAACCATGAGACCAGGACATTTCAACACAGAGATGGCCCAACTGGGGCTGCGCCGTGCAGGGCGCTTCCCGTTTGCCGGCGGAGGTTGGCTCTTCGATGGAGCAGAAGTTGATTTGGGATATGTTGGAGAGCCTTCACCCCGTCCTCCTGCCTCCTGCAGAGCTCGGCTCTGCGCTGGTTTGGCTGTGCAACCCCTGTGAATCACCTCCACCTTCTGCATGTCCGGGGGGCTCTGAAGATCTGCCCTGCATGGGAATGCCCTTCCAGCCCATCCCTTGCATCCCAAAGCCATTCCCTGAACCCCGGGCTCCTTTCTGCATGAGATTTCAAGGGCAGCAGGGCTTGGTGGGCTTCAAGCTTCCCAAGAGCAGCAGAGTCCAAGCTGACAGCGCACCGGGAGCTGCTCCTCCTCCTCTTCCTCCTCCACGTGCTCTTTCATGGTCAGGCTGCAGCGACTTCCTGGCCTTGCACACAGCTTCTCACCACCCGTTCGAAAGGAGCCGCAGGTTTTGGGCGAGGGGCACGGTGGGGAGGCTCTCTGTGCGCGAGGTCCTTCTGCCGAGTGCTCTGGGGGCCTTCAGAAGGGAGCTGAGCACGCAGAGAAGGGTCCGCTGGTGGCAAATGGTGAGTAAGAACCAGAGCCGGGCTGTGCTGGGACCCAGCGAGCAGAGCCACGTGTCCTGCTTGGAAAGGCTTTGGGAGCAGCCTCATGAGGGGCTGGGTCGTGTCCACGAGGACATTGTGCACGTGAGTTGGTCGGAGCTGCCGAGGTCTCTGACCAGTTCCTGGGCTGGCTGAAGTTGGGGTGGACACAGAAGGGGCGGAGGAGAGTGCCACCAGATGAAAACCTGGAGCGGATGACAGCGGAGGGCTCTGTGCCAGGGCAGTGGCTCCAACCCTGCTGGCTACAAACCTGGGTCACTGAGGTGCCAAACCCCGGGGCACCTTTGAGGATGTGGAGGAAGCCTCTGGGTAAGAGCCTGGTGTGCCCCAACGGTGACTTTGTGCTGCTTCGGCACAGGCTGCTCCCGGAGTGCTGCTTGCGGCGTTCAGCAGGGAATTTGGGGCGACCGCCTGGGGTGGGAGGGGAATGGCACCACTGAGGTGTGTGCGTGCGTTTGTGCTGCTGAAAGTACCGCGCTCGCTTCTTTGCAATAGAGCCTCTCTGTTGTGAAAGAGGAGAGTTGCACGGGCCCAAACCCAAACTGAAATCCCAAAGGGAGTACTCAAACGTCAAAGCCTACACCTCGCCAAGGGCAAGCAGGGCGGCCAGCCCCAGCGGGCACTGCGGACAAGGAGGGGAGAAAGGAGGAGGGGGTCAGAACAGTGGAATGCAAACATGGGAAACCACACCGCTTTGGTTTGGAAAGGACCGTAAAGCTCTAGGGCAGCGTGCTCCAAGGCCCTGAGTCCAACCTGGCCTTGAGCACTGCCAGGGATGGCGCAGGCAGAGCTGCTCTGGGCACCCTGTGCCAGCGCTCAGCACCCTCACAGCAAAGAGAACCTCTCCCTTCCTATAAGGTCCATCTGGGAGGCTTAGGAAAAGCGTAAGCCCCATCCCAGGTGCGCTTTGTGCCGCGTCTCAAACCCGGCACGCGCTGAGGGCCGTTCAGCCCCCTCCTGGCTGCCTTCCTCTGCAGGCCTCAGAAAGAAGGGCGCTTTTGGTCACTCAGGAAGCCGGGGCAGCTCTGCGCTGGGGCCTTCGTGTCCCACTTTGCTGGCGCACGCTGGGAGCGCCGCAGGAAGCGCGTTGGTCACAGAAGTAGGGCAGCGCTGCTGCTGCTTGGCTGACGTCTGCGCCGGCTTTGGCAGCCCAGGGTCGGCAGCGCAGCCCTGGGTTCTCCTCCTGCTGGTGCCTGCCGGTGTTCTCCCCCACCAGCTCCTGCCCCACTGCCCCGGGCTCACCGGGGGCCTGGGGGGACCCAGGGCCGGGGCAAGGCAGCGTTGTGGAAGGTGTCCCTGCCCGTGGCAGGGGATGGAACTGGATGAGCTTTAAGGTCCCTTCCAGCGCGAACCAGGCCGGGACTGTACGTTCCAGGAGCACTTAGAGCACATTTCATGGAGAAGGCTTAGTGTGAGGCCATGCTGAAGAAACACTGCACTCCCCAGGGGAGGACTTGGGCTCGGTTCCCTCCCCGCTGTTCTAACTGGAGCTTTTCTTCATGCCTGCAGGCACACCGGGAGAGGAAAGAGGCCGTGATGAGGCACCTACGGGCAAGGCTCCAAGGGAACGGGAGAGACCCTCCCACAGTGGGTGACTGCCCCGAGGGTCGCTCTGCAGTGCCCCTGGCACCAGAGCCGGGGCAGACCCCCCCCCAGTTCCCCCGGAGCAAGAGGGTGGACTTCAGCAGAGCTTCTCCATCACACAGCAAAGGTGTGGGGCCGTGTTCACCTCCTCACCCGCTCCCCGAGCCCCCGGGGTGGGTGGTGCAGCTGAGGAAGGGGACTGCTCAAGGCAGCAGCTTCCACCCAGCCCCGGCAAAGCCAGGAGGAGGAGACGTGTTGAGCAAGGAGGCAGGAGCCACGTCTGATCCTCCCCGGAGAAGCCCAGCCCAGCAGGCACGGCCGCTTGCCAAGGACAAGGGTGCTGCAGCAGGTCCTGTGCACCCAGCTCAGCCTCGGAGGAAGCCTCTGCCACCCATCAAGGCGCTGGGAGCAAGGCCAGCCAAGCCCAGGCGTCCTCCTCTTGTGGATCTGGAGAAGTTCGGTGCGTCTGTGCATCCTGGGATGCCCATCCATCCTGCCATGGAGACACCAAGGGGTGCTCAGCCGGGTACGGACGTGACAGTAGAGCTGCTCTTCCTTTGGAGAACTGTAAAACTGAGCCATGTCCTGGGCAATGATGCTCCTGAACATACGGGGGTATCTGGGATTTGCTCTGACTCTGGTGCAGGTCTGAAGTTCAGGGGTTTCACCACATTCAAAATACTCATTTGGTCTCTTCCCTTCTCCTTTCATCACTGCTCCAGGGAGAAAGTAGCATTAGGGACACAAGAACTGGAAAACCACATATAAAAACTCCTCTCTGGATCCTGAATGCAGTCAGTATTAGCTCCCCTCATCCTTCTGCACTAAATCTAGCCCAGGGCGGCTCTGACTGCAGGGTGGGTGATAGAACTGGGGCAGGAATGTGAAATAATCCCTCACTGCTCCCCCCTGTTCCTCTTTCCACCGCAGGTCACCCCAAACCAGGCTACGCTGCATCAGCCCCGGCACGGTTCCCAGCACAGGATGCTCCAAGCGTAACGGGGTAAGGACCAAGGCAGCACTTCTATTCTAGGTGGCTTCCAGCTTGTGCAACCCAGTGGGAAAAGCTGGCACATGGCACAGAGCTGCTGTCCCACTCTGCCCCAGACCTGGGACCCACAGGCACCCCAGCCTCCTCCTGGAAGCCTTCATCCTGCTCTCGACCCCTTGAGCTCGCTGCAATAGTGTTTTCTAATTGCTCTCTTCCTCCTCACAGGGGTGAAGATGAGATCTATGATGATGTAGAGCCTGCTGGGCTGATCAGGAGAGCCCAAGGCTCTCCACTGCTCCCCACGTGCCAGCCGCCAGCAAATCCCTGCCCCAGAGGAGGTGGGTACAGGAGGGTCTGGGGTGTGCACTGCAGCTCGGGGAGCCTCGATGCCCCAACAAGCCACGGGCAGCAGCAGAGCCCACTGCTCCTGTGCACGGGAGGGTGATGGGTTCTTTGCTGCCTTGTAAATGGTCATGGGAAGCCCTGATCTGCCCCACGCTGAGGGGGCATCCTCAGGGGTTGATCCCAGGAGAAGGCTCATGCTGATGTGTCAGTCCCGTGTCCTGTCTCAGCAGGTGTCTAACACCTTCCAGCAGCCTCATGGCAGCACCTCTCCCAGGGTTTGCTTTTACAGGTGGAGATGCTGGTCGAGCCTCTAACGGGTTTGCCTCGCTGGCAGCTGCACAGAGGTAACCAGGGGGGTTTACTCTTTCTGAGGGTCCCAAAAGAGCCAGGGCTCCTTGCTGCTTTGACACAGCTGGTGGTTGATGCCCTCTGCTGGGCTTGCAGTGGAGATCTCCATGGTGAAGAGCGCAAGTGGGTGGTTTAAACCTGGCCCAAGGGCCCCCGAGTGGGTGAAGGGAACTGTGATGGGGCTGAGGGGGAGAAGGGGAAGGAGAAGGGAGGGAGCAGAGTGTGGGGTCCCTTGAGCTTTCCTGTAACTCACAATGGCCCTGCAGAGAAGCCCGGGTCCCCCGGAAGGTGAAGCCAATGACACTCAAGGAATGCAAGAAGGAAGAGAAGGCAGACAGGGAGTTTCAGAAGAAATTCAAGGTGAGCAGAGGGCAGTGACAGCGGAGCTGTGCTCCACAGGGCCCAGGTCCCACCTTCCCTGTTCCCCACTGGAGGATCAGACCAGTCCCACAGACCAGTTGCCTTGCTTCCTCCAAGGGAGAGTGCATGGAGCTGCCTGGCTCACACTCCCCTGGGGGCAGCTGCTGAGCTGCAGCACTCACTGCTCTTTGCCTCTCAGTTTGAAGGGAGCATCAATGCCCTGACTCAGATGATGGTTGACCCCGCGGTGACGGAGAAAAGGGGTGGAGGGAAGAACCTGCCCCTGAGACGAGGGGAAATCCTTGATGTTATTCAGTTTACAAACCAGGAGCAAATCCTCTGCAGAAACAGCCAGAGGAGGTGTAAGTCTGGGGGGGCTGAGGCTTTGCCTTAGTGGGAATCACAGCACACGCAGCTTTGGGACACAGCCCCCAGCAGACAGCAGAGGCATGCCCCTGCCATTAGCCATGACATAGCCCGGCTCTCCAGTGCTCCCACTTCTCTTTGCAGAACATCCTGCTCTTCCTCCCGCCTGGTGCCAGCATTCCAGCTGCTAGCCAGGCTTCTTGTCTCCCTCTGCCTTCCACTTCCCACAGTCTCTTGGCCACCAGCTGGCTTTGCAGTAGGCATGGGCTCCACAAGCCACGTTTGCACTGAAGGGCTAGCGACAGGACAAGGGGTAATGCCTTGTGCTTAAACAGGGAAGTTCACATCAGATGTAAGGCAGAAGCTGTTCCCTGTGAGGGTGCTGAGGCGCTGGCACAGGGTGCCCAGGGAAGCTGTGGCTGCCCCATCCCTGGCAGTGTTCAAGGCCAGGTTCTGTGGTTCTATGATGCTCAGGTGAAATGGGCTGCAGATCCCATCAACAGAGACTGGGATCAGGCTCTTCCCAGCCAGCTGCCACGCAGCCTGGCGGGCTCATTGCCTTGCATTGCCTCCAGCAGGTTCCTCCCAGGGGTCCAGCTTCCCAGAGCCAGGCTCTTGTCCCAGGCTCTCCCATGGGATGCAGGACATTGCCATGTCCTGTGCTGGGGTGGGTCCCTGCTCAGACCCCAGCTCCTGGCACAACCTCAAGTGCTTTTCCTCCCTGTTGCAGATGGCTTCGTGCCCCGGGCCGTGATGCTACACCTGTGAGTACCCTTTCCCCAGCCCTTCCTCCCCACTCCATGAGCTCTAGCAATTGCCCAGTGAGTCCCCAGCACCGAACCAGCCCTGACCATGGGGTACCAACTCAAAACCATCCAACTCAGGCAGTTACCATAAGTGTAGCATCAGATACTTACCCTGGGCTTGGAACCTGCTGTTTCTGGTGATGTACAACATGCGAGGAGCCGGAGCTGTGCTTACCCCATGCCAGAGGATCCTTCTCTGTGGGGAGAGCCCAAGGTTGGGAAGAGGCAAAAGGATATGTTAGGAGGGATGGGACATATGTAGCAGCAGGAGCTGGCCCTTGCCTTGGCTCACAGCACCCTTGTCTTTCCTTGCAGGGACTCTGACATCTATGACGACGTTGAGATTTATGGTAGGTGCGGAGGGAACCGCTGCTGTGGCCCCTTCCCCGAGCAGTGAGCCCCGCAGCAGCACTGGGGCCTCCCAAACTGCCCTCTTGCCATTTCGCCACGTTCCCTCTCTCCTTTCCCACTCTGATTCCCTCTCTCTGGTATCCCGCCCTTGCTCTCAGTTCCCCACAAGTCCCCATGTTCCCCCGTTCACGATTCCTTGGACTTCCCCTCACCCTTTTCCTTCTCACCATGCTCCCTCCTCTGCCGCCAGCCCCAGGGGGCTCTGAGGCCTTTGGGATGTCCCTCATCCCCTGGGAACTCAGGGATGCCCTTTCCCAAACAGTTGCTCACTCCCAGCATGCAAACTCCATCCCCTGGCTCGCAGATGGAGCTCAGTAGAGACAACTGTATTTCAGCTGTACTGAGGAGCAAACGTTTTATCTGGCAGGGTGAGGATCCACGTCTAAAACCAAAGGCACAAAACGCCACCACCAAAGACCTCCCCAAGGGTCAAAACATGATCCAGGTCGCACCTTCTCTGGGGCTTTGTTTTGTCTGTGTAACATATGGCAGTGGTAGGAGATGGGTTTGCGGTCTTCTCGGGTGGGGGTGTTTGAAATCCGGGGAGGTTTAATATTGCCCATTCCCAGAGCATCCTGAGCTGGGAGCTGCGCTGTATCCCGGCGCGCTCAGCTGCTGCTGCCCTGCAGGGACTCCTCTCCCCAGCCCGTGTTTGTGCTGGGGATTGCCCCGGCCCAGGGGCAGGAGCTCGCACGTGGCCTTGGTGGGTGCCCGCAGGTTCACACGGTGCCCCCGCTCCATCCCGTCCAGGACCCTCTGGATCCCGTCCCTTCCAGCGCATCACTGCACCACAGAGCTCGGTGTCATCGGCACAGCTCCCCACTGGGAATTCTCCGGTTAACTGGGAAGCAGTCTTCCTTCGTGAGCTTTGCTCTCACACAGCCCTTAACAGACGTGGGCAGGAGGGGACCCTTTTGGATCAGGAACTGTGATGGGAAAGGTGCTGGGGCTGAATCCCTTCTCAGCCTGCAGCACACAGCCTGGTCCTGCTGGGGGGCGGAGGGTTCAGCGCTGGCACGGCCGGGTGCCAAGCCCAGATTAACCATTGAACGTCACTTTCCATTATGGGAAAGGCTCCCGAGGAGCCCTGGAGCCTTTGGTGCCTGGGATTAGCCTCCGGCGTGCTCGGCTCCGGGTGAGGGGCCGGCAGCACGGCAATGCCGGCGCGATGAGCAGGGCCAGGAGCTGCTCCGAGGGGCTTTGCGTGGGCAGCTGAGGGGGACCATGTGGGAGCAGGTCAGGAGGGCTTTGCTGGACTCACTGTCCACGACCTTCCTGCGGCTCTGGAAGCGGGCACGGGCTTTCTGGCAGAGAAATGGCCTCCTGACCCTCTCCATGCTCTCGGTTGCCACTGGCTGCCTCCTGGGGTTCCTGCTGCGAGCACTGGAGCTGACGGAGCTGGTAAGTGTGATCAGGATGGGGATGGGAGCAAGCAGGATGGAGCAGGGCAGTCAGGGCAACCAGCCCTGGTGCTGGCATCAGCATCAATGGACCCAGATGGGCTCAGCCCCAAAAACAAAGGCTCCTGCCCAAGAAACCCATTTCTCGGGGAAGGTTTCTCCCAATGGCTTTTCTTTGGGACATTTTCTGACCCAAAAGCTGCCGACAAACGCCAAAGCTGCAGGAGAAATCCCGTATCCCTCCCCTGGGAGCAGAAGGCTGCGGGATGGACCCTCGGGTTGGATGGGGATGGGAAAGGGGGAATGGATGCTCAGTAACACAAACAGCAGTGCTGGGGACCGAGGGCTCCACTCTCCGCAGCTGTGCAGATGCTCAACCAAAGCACATTTCCTCCCTCTGGAGATGACCCAGCCCATAAATAGGGGGTAGGGGAGAGCCTGGGGGGGTCACCTTCCCCTGAGCACCCCTGGAGGCCAAAGCAGTGACAAAAATGCACCTAAAAGGTGTTTGCTCAGCGCTTCCTAGGAGCTGTTCA
This sequence comes from Forpus xanthops, assembly GCA_032466535.1. Classification (NCBI taxonomy): domain Eukaryota; kingdom Metazoa; phylum Chordata; class Aves; order Psittaciformes; family Psittacidae; genus Forpus; species Forpus xanthops. Next base: position 8,326 of record JASSUY010047843.1, read on the forward strand.
ACGTCACCACGCCAAAACCCAGGTGGTTCAATGGCATCGGGTGCCTTGGCAGAGGCTCAGCCCTGATCTCAGCCAGGCCTCAGGGAGGGCTCATCTGGCCCTGAAACGCCCCATGTCACCCGCTGGGGTTTAGCAAGGTCCTGTCACTTCAATTACACCTCCAGCATCAGCCGCCCACAGGGATGAGCTCCGTACTTCTCTGAAGCTGCTGTAACCTCCGGCACTGGGGGCAGATGCTGAGCGCAGCCGTCCACCCTGGAGCCGCGGGGCTCCTGCCCTTGTCCTGCCATGCACCGAGTCCGTCCGCCCTCTGCCCCAGCCCCATCCATCCTCCTCCGCAGCCCTGCACGTGGGGCCCAGCAGCCACAGTGGGAAAGTGTCACAAAGCTGAGGAACCCACTGGGAAAAGAGACACCGTTGGAGTCTGGGCTCCTCACACCCCTGCACCAGCACCGTTTGCCTTGGCAGCCCCCAAGGCTCCATGGCGTTGATTGCTTCAGAGTAAGCACAAGTACCTGCTTGACTTGAGGCCATCTCAGGTCCTTCCCTGACACCTCTAAAGCAGCAGTGATGGATGGGTGGATGGATGGATGATGGATGAATGGATGGATGGATGAATGGAGGGATGGATGGGATGGAGGGATGGAATGGATAGATAGGATGGATGGATGATTGATGGATGGATGATGGATGGACGGATGGATGGGATGGATGGATGGGATGGATGGATAGATAGGATGGATTGGTGGATGCATGCATGCATGCATGGATGCATGGATGGGATGGATGGGGGATGGATGGATGGGTGATGGATGGATGATGGATGGATGGATGGATAATGGACGGATGGATGGGATGGATGGGTGATGGATGGATTGATGGATGATGGACAGATGGGATGCATGGATGGATGGATGGATGGGATGCATGGATGGATGATGGATGGATGAACGGACACATGGCTGCCATGTTAAAACCAAGCTCAGAGCTGGGTCTTTTTGGGGAAAAAAACCGCAAACTTACCAGGTTTAAGCCCTTAACCCGCAATCAGCATCCACTTCTCAGCTCTCATCTGACACAACTGCTCTATGTGCAGGAGAAGCAGTATTTCTCCTTTCCTGGAGAGCTCCTTATGAGGATGCTGAAGATGCTGATCCTACCCTTGATCACCTCCAGGTAAGACACCATCTTCTGCTTCTAAAATACCACCTCTCCATCATGTTGAGGTCACCCCATGATCCTCTGATGAGGCACAGGGTGCCCAGAGCAGTTGTGGCTGCCCCATCCCTGCAGTGCTCAAGGCCAGGTTGGACACAGGGCTTGGAGCACCCTGCTCCAGTGGAAGGTGACCCTTCAACCCAAACCAGGCTGGGACTCTTGTGACATCACCCCAAAATGGCCTGGGGTGAGGATAACCCCAGCAACCCTGCTTTGGTGTCCACCAGACCCCTGTGATGGTGGTGGATTGAGGAAGCGTCACCCCCAGCAGCTCTCCTGTAGAACCCTCTCCATTTTTAGTCCAATTTTGTTTAAAAGTAGTTCATGGGCTGCTTCTTAGGAAAGCTTCTGTGTCCATGAGGTCTGACCCAGCAGCTCTCCCCATGGGGAGCGGGGTCCATCCCCACCAGGATGTTAGAAACCTCGCTGTTTCTTCACTGCTCCCAGTGAGGCACAGCAGCAGCACAGAACATCAGAGACTCAAAGAGAACAGTGTTACATCCAAAGGAGCAGCATTGGTTATTTCCCATCAAAATACAGCAAGAATATTTCCTTCTTTTCCCTTGGAGATAACAGAAAATATGGCCAAGCCTTGAAAAGGGATTGGAGAGGCATCTCCTGCCCTTTGCAGTTAACCTGGGTTGCCACAACCTGGCACTCGAATGTGCAGGAGCTCAGTGATGCCCCTAAGCATTGGTTCAAAAACTCCCTGGAGATGTCTCCATCAGCTGTGCCTAGTGCAGTTTTGGGAGCAGGCATTGACCACAATCTCCTCTGGTGCAGCCTCATGTCCGGGCTGGCCACCATGGACACCAAGGCCTGTGGGAAGATGGGGGTGCTCACCATTACCTACTACCTCTGGACAACCTTCATGGCGGTGACTGTGGGGATCATCCTTGTGGTCAGCATCCACCCGGGGGCCGCTGCCCAGAAGGACAAGTACTCAGTGGGGAACGTGGTGCTCAGCTCCGCGGATGCGCTGCTGGATTTAATCAGGTGCGATGCAGGCTTTCAGCAGGGGCACACTGAGGGTGCTTCACAGCCGAGATGTCCCCACGAGGCTCTGGAGGTACTGAGATCTCCAGGGAAACAGCCCACGAGCCATGCTGACAGGGACCAGCTCCTCTCTTTGCCCTCAGCTCCCACAGAGGACACCATGCTGGTGTGGCTGTCATGGTCCTCTCGGCCTCACGTCCACCAGAGGTGCTCCTGACGTTGTTTCCTGTGCTCTCATGATGTGCTTTAACCCATGTGTCATTGCTCGCTTACAGAAACATGTTCCCTTCTAACCTTGTTGAAGCTTCATTCCAGCAGGTAAGTTCCCTTCCCTTTCCCCTTCCCCTTCCTTTTTTCTTCCCTTTCCCTTTTCCCTTCCCTTTCACTTTCTCTTCCCTCTTCTCTTTCCCCTTCCCCTTCCGCTTCCTCTTCCCTTCTCCACCCAGCGTGGTGGTGGCTTTGCCTCTACGGTCAGAGCGGGAGGAAGCCAAGAGGACCCTGACCTCCCTGCTTTGCTCTGTCGCAGTATCGGACGGTTCTGGTCCCGGTGGTGAAGTCTCCTGGCATTCCAAAGATCCCAGGGAAAACTCTCAGTTTTATCTACTTTGCACCTGACGATGAAAACCCTGCAATCCATCGGCCTGTGTTCCTGGAGCTGACGCCATCTCCTGAGATGACCTACAGGACCCTGCCCGGGACCAGCAACGAGATGAACGTCTTGGGAATCGTCATCTTCTCAGCAACGATCGGTACCAACCCAGCAGAGATGGGGATGTTCCCCTACCCAGTTTTCCATTCTCTGGGGACACCTCAGAGCAGCTCCAGTGCCTGGAGGGACTACAGGGAACCTGGAGAGGGGCTTTGGACAAGGGATGGAGGGACAGGACAAGGGAATGGCTTTAACTGCCAGGGGTTAAAGATGAGCTCTGAGGCAGAAGCTCTTCCCTGTGAGGGTGCTGAGCGCTGGCACAGGGTGTCCAGAGGAGCTGTGGCTGCCCCATCCCTGCAGTGCTCAAGGCCAGGTTGGACACAGGGCTTGGAGCACCCTGCTCCACGGAAGGTGTCCATGCCTGGGGCAGGGTTGGAGCTGGAGGAGCTTTAAGGTCCCTTCCAACACAAACCATTTCGTAATTCTATGTGCAAGGAGAGGGAGGAAGGTTTATGGGGGAGAAAGTCATGGGAAGGAGAAACCTGAACCATGTGGATGATGAGTGCGAAAGAGAGAAATCAGGAGGTGAAAGAGTAGGAGGAGATGAGGCAAGCATCGGGGCAGGATTACCTGCAGATTAAGAGATGAGAGCAAGGAGCTGAGTTCAGTGTATGAGGGACCAAGAAGCCAAATAGAGGATTGGAGGGGTGGAGGCAGCGGAGGCAGTGCTGGAGCCTCTGGAGCTGGGGAGAGTGCCTGTTTGTACAGCCCCACTGACAGACCTTGCAGGACAGATGTCCATGGCAGGATCCTGTCCCACTGACCAGCACCATCTGCTCACCATGGATACCTGAGGAACCTGCTGAGCTCCTGCTTGCAGGACACGTGCCTGGCTGCAGCCCAGCCAAACGGGCAGAAGGGGCTTTTGTCTTTGGAGATTATCACCCCAGCACCCTGCCAGTGTGGGAGGGAGGATCAGCACTGGCTTGGGACACAGTGGGAGATCACCTGAGACAGCCCCGGCCTCCCATATGCACTCCCCAGGTCCTGCACGGAATGGAAGGGCTTTGGACAAGGACAAGTTTGGACAAATCCCCTGGAGGGACAGGCCAAGGGGAATGGCTTTAACTGCCAGAGGGGAGACTGAGATGAGCTCTGAGGCAGAAGCTCTTCCCTTCTGAAGGGAGGGTGCTGAGCGCTGGCACAGGGTGCCCAGAGAAGCTGTGGCTGCCCCATCTCTGCAATGCTCAAGGCCAGGTTGGACACAGGGCTTGGAGCACCCTGCTCCAGTGGGAGGTGTCCCTGCCTGTGGCAGGGCTGGAGCTGGAGGAGCTTTAAGGTCCCTTCCAAGACAAACCAGGCTGGGATTCTATGGTATAATAAAACCCAGAACTGGAGGGTTTGCGCAAATACGCACAGTACCAGACACTGTGTTCATCCGAGTGGCAGCTATGCTGTCTTGACTCTTTCCACTGCAGAGCAAGGACAGGGCTGCAACTCCTCATCACATCCTCACCTATAATAACTGCCCCAGGCTTTCAGTGAAACCCATTCTGTGAGCACCAGAGCCCCAAGACACTTGGCGTGACTCAGGTTGCTCCCAGGATTCTATTACCACATCCATGTGCTTGGTTGCAGGACTGCTCCTGGGAAGAATGGGCGAGCGGGGAGCGCCGCTGGTGAACGTGTGCCAGTGCCTGAACGAGGCTGTTATGAAGATCGTCTCCATGGCAGTTTGGTAAATCTGATTTCTGTCCCCTCAGTTGTCCTCTTTCCCGCTGCCTCATGGCAATGCTGATCCTACATCTCCAAGTGTATTGTGAGCCCTGGCTTCATCCTGGTCTGACTGCACGCCGTGGTACGAGACACCGTGCCGACTGTCGAGGAGTGCTTCAGTCACTGCTGCAGCCTCATAAATCATGGTTTCTGTCTATTCTTTGCAGGTACTTCCCCTTTGGCATCGTCTTCCTCATTGCTGGAAAGATCCTGGAGATGGAAGACCCATCAGTTATAGGCCAGAAGCTGGGGCTTTATGCCATTACGGTGGTGTCAGGACTGGCCATCCACGGAGTCATTATCTTACCTCTGCTTTTTGTGCTCATCACCAAGAAAAACCCCTTTGCTTTCATCCAGGGGATGCTGCAGGCCCTGCTCATTGCCTTAGCTACCTCCTCCAGGTATGAAAACGTGGCTGAAATATGCTGATGCACCTGAGGAGGCACCAGGTTTGATGGAGGGAGAGGATGTGTGCATGGCGGGGGAAGCTGTGGGAGAACAGGGATAATCCAGAGAAAGCAGTTATGCTCCAGCACTATTTGACATGAGCATGTTCCCAGTTTCAGTGAGAAGCAGGATGCTCAGCACTGGTCCCCAGCAGGATGAGCCTCATGGCATCTTCAGACACTCCTCTCACGGGGTTTTCCCAAAGCAAACCAACAGTTTGAGTCTGTGTGAGCTTATTGGAATTGCTCAGTCACTTTCCTTTCAAAGGATTCAAACCAGGCATTTGGAAGTGCTCTGTAAGCCACTGTGGGCTTATGGGCCTGCCTTTGAACAGGAAACATCACAAGCTCCTCTGAACATCGAGCCTTAACTCAGGCCCTGTGCAGCCCAAAGCGCCTCCGAGGAAAAGTTTGGTCTGAGACCATTTTAAAACTTCGTATTATTTATTTTCATTCTCCAAAACATTGTTTAAAAGGAGAAAGTTCCCATGAGGCACTTCTGCACTTCCTGGAGGACGCACAGCTGCAAACATCTGCCCAGGAGCTGTTCACAAGAGAAAGGGTTTTCCTGGCCTCATACATTGCTTCTTCCATAATCCCGAGAACAGCACCGGGGGATGCCCCCCCCAGCACCCCCGTGGGTAATGTGTGCACCAGGGATGTCCAACAGAGCTGTAACCATCCCCCTCTGCTGTTCTGAGAGCCATGCCTTCATCACTGCAATGACTGCTCTGGAGCCAGGCTGAGAGCTGGGCTGGGGCAGCCTGCAGAAGGCTCCTGAAGGGGAGACCTTGGAGCAGCTCCAGCGCCTGAAGGGGCTGCAGGAAACAAGAATCACAATCATCTCTTGTTCTGCAGCTCAGCAACCTTGCCCATCACCCTGAAGTGTCTCCTGGAGAACAACGGAATAGATCGACGTGTGGCACGGTTCGTCCTCCCTGTTGGTGCCACCATCAACATGGATGGCACGGCACTGTATGAAGCGGTCGCTGCGATCTTTATTGCCCAGGTCAATGAATATGACTTGGATTTGGGACAAATTATAACCATCAGGTAAATGTGCAGCACCTGAATTATTTCATCTTTCTAGGCTTTATAACAACCTCTCTGCAGAGACCTTGCTACTGCTAAGTGAACATTGCTGGGAAGCTGAGGAGTAGGGAAGGCTGCAGTGTGTACAGCAGAGCTGGGCTCTGCACCCACAGAATTTGCTGCAGAATCAGAATCAAAGCCTTTGCCTGTAGGTAAAATCCAGGCTGCAAATGGGCAACACAACTAGAGCTGCCTGTAGGGACAAGGGGAATGGCTTTAACCTGCCAGAGGGGAGATTGAGATGGGCTCTTAAGCATGAGTTCTACCCTGCGAGGGTGCTGAGGAGCTGGCACAGCGTGCCCAGAGGAGCTGTGGCTGCCCCATCCCTGGCAATGCTCAAGGCCAGGTTGGACACAGGGGCTTGGAGCAAGCTGCTCCAGTGGAAGGTGTCCCTGCCATGGCAGGGGTTGGAGCTGGAGGAGCTTTCCCTCCCCTTTGGGAGCAGAGTATCTTTCCATAGAAGAATAACTTTGCCATTCAAACACACTTTGCCTCTCCCCCCACACTATCTGCATGGCCATCTTCTTTTTGCAGCATTACAGCTACAGCAGCCAGCATAGGGGCAGCCGGGATCCCCCAGTCCGGACTCGTCACCATGGTCATCGTGCTCACTTCTGTTGGGCTGCCCACAGACGACATCACTCTCATCATCGCAGTGGACTGGGCTCTGTAAGTGACTCCTAGCGCAGTGCTGGGGGTGGGAAGTGCCAGCTCATGGTGCTGCATCTGAAGTTAACTGACACGTGGGTCGGTGCTCTGAGCTTCACAAAGGTTTGTGCTTCCACCCTGGGCAGACAGAACAGCACCAAGTCTCCTGGCTGCTTTTCTCTCTCTTTCATATAAAAAGGAAGTTTAATTTCTCAGGTGAAAGTTCTATGCTCGGAACACGAGGTGGGTTCCACCTTTGAGCGCTGGGTGCCCAGCACCATCACCAAACGCATCCTCATGGCTCTGTCTTATCCAGGGATCGATTTCGGACGATGACCAATGTCCTTGGTGATGCTCTGGCTGCTGGCATCATAGCACACGTCTGTGAGAAGGACTTTACTCCAAAGGCTCCTGCGGTACGTGCTGCTTGCCTGGGCTTACAGGGGAGCACAGGATGACCCCACAGACACAACCCATGCTCTGCCCTAAGAAATTCAATGGTGTTCTTTTCCTTTCTGCAGCAAGATCCAGGAAGCAGCACAGCCAAGCTCCCTTCTGAGGAGGCCTCACACCCTCAGCCCAAAGATAATGTGATTGAAGTGATGGAAGAAAGCTTGTGTGGTCAGACAAGAGTTCATTACAACATCTGCCAGGTGTAGATCACAGCATTCCTGCGCCTGGGAACAGGATCCTGGTGCTAATCATGGACACGGTGAATGTCCTGTGTGGATGCTCTGCAAGACAAAGGCCTTACTTGGCACAAGAAGTGGGAAAAACCTTCTCTATTCTTTGAAGACCACAGGACTCTGCAGCAGCAACTGCAGAGCAACCCCTGCATCCTAGACCACCTCTTGCTTTGCTTTAGTACAGATTTCTTTTCCAATCATTGCTTTTTTATTTGATTTCATTCCTGGGTTCTCAGCTATAAACTGAAATGAAGCAAATCTTTGTCTGGAGCTCAAAATCCTGCATTTTCAGCTGGTTGAAGCGTTCCACCCTCGGCATGGACAGTGGGATTCATTTAATGGCAGGAATGGAAGGACCAGCTGTGTCTGCTGCTACTGGCTGCCTTCTTACAATGATCAGGCCAAACTGCAACCATATTGAGTTTCCCAGCTATGGATCTGTCCCTAAATCCAAATTCTGATTACAGCCTTAAAATCACAGCCTTAAAACAGTGTCCAAGGCCAGGTTGGATGGGGCTTGGAATAAGCTGCTCCAGTGGAAGGTATCCCTGCCCATGGCAGAGGTTGGGATGGGGTAAGTTTTAAGGTCCTTTCCAACCCAAACCAGGATCCTATGAAACAATCCCTGGTGTAAGCCCTTATGAGCCGAGTGACTGAAGAAGGCAAAGCCATCCAAGTGTCTCCTACCTCAACCCTTAACTGCGCCTGGTCAGAAAAGAAGTGCTTATGACACTCGGGCAAGGCTTCAACAGGTTTTATCTAAGGCAGCTCGAGCAGCCAGGATGTCTATCCTGGAATCCAGGGACAGGCCCAGGGTGCACCTCAGGCACGTGCGCTGTGTGCCTTGGCATTGTGCCATCAGTCCTGCCATTGCACTACCTTCACAGTCCTCCTTGGAGCTGGGTTTTCGTCCTTCCTCCATGCCTGCAGTGAGAAAGGATTAGAACATTAAGGCCCATGAAATATGGTAAAAACAGGAAGGGGAAAAAGCGGAGTGAGGGCGACTTAAACCAAACTGAAAGTCATTTCTGACTCCCAAAAGGACGGCATTTTGTATCACAGGGCACGGAATGGGGAGGTACTTCCTGAAAAGTACGACATGGTGCATTCCAAGACCACTGCTGATAATAACTGAGATGCAGTATAGAGATTTGGCCATTTTCTAGTTACTTAAAGAGAAACTTCAGGAAAGTTTGGATGCTGACGTTTTACCCAGCTGAGGGTCACTTCCTAAGCTCATCACACCACTACATTATCATTAACTACCCTTTCCTCTAACCTATGTTCCTAAGGTATACATCTCTGTATGAATTACTTCGGCAGTGTGTGGGCATGTAGAACAGCACAGATGTGCACATAAAACTGATACACACTAAAACATACAATTAAGAGACAAATACATGTATTCTAAACAAACTATAAATACAGTATACATAGCTTAACACGTGTAAACACACAGATACTATGTGTGTGAGTATGCACACATAAATGTGTATGTAGATGCTAGCTCTTGGAAGAAGTAAAGCAGAAGGAAGAAGAAAACGGGAAAGGGGCTTTGGACAAGGACCTGTTGGGACAGCACAAGGGGAATGGCTTTAACCTGTCGGGGGGGAGGCTGAGATGAGCTCTGAGGCAGAAGCTCTTCCCTGGGAGGGTGCTGAGGCGCTGGCACAGGGTGCCCAGAGGAGCTGTGGCTGCCCCATCCCTGGCAGTGTTCAAGGCCAGGTTGGACACGGGCTTGGAGCTGGAGGAGCTTTAAGGTCCCTTCCAACACAAACCATTCCATGATTCTACAAATAATCAGGACAGAAAGGTGCAGTCTGGTCACAAGTGCTTCATTCCAAGCTGTGCAAGCCTGGCTCAACTGAGCCCAAACCCTCTCATGCCAGGACTCTGGAGCTCACTTACCATGGCTGGTCCTAGGTTCCAGCATAGCCCTGAAATCCCACAAGCAGGAGCGCATGCTCCATCCATGCCCCCCGCAGCCCAGGACTAAACACTGACCCAACACTGCTCCTAAAACCAAACCATTTCTGTTCTGCTCTCTTTTACCATCTTTCTTTGGAGCACGCCTGGGCTGGACTTGAGGGCAGAATCTGTTCCAACGCCTTCAAAGAGAATTGCAGAAGTTTGTTGAAGAGCTCCACTGCCACCTCCACCAGGAAGCCCCAGACTATAACTTTTATTAAACTCAGTGAAGTTCCTTGTAAGCCTCAGCTTAAGTTGCAAATGTGCTATTTAATAGGTGCTCCAGCTCTGCAGAGAGAAGTCAATCCAGATGAAACAGTTCAACACTTAAAGCGTTACGCTTAGAAGTCAAACAAAATCTCTATTTTAACCGTGACACATTCTGTTGCAAGGAAACCAACTGCCAATGGGATGTCAATTAAAGCTCTGCTCTCAGAGACCAGCTTCAGGTTCCCATTTGGCTAAATTCACTGCTTCTATCCATAAATACTCGAAAAATAAGGTCTGTCACAATGCAGTGACGCAGGGACCTGTATTCACCTTCATTCACCTGCATGGGAATACACACACATAAGAAGTTACCCCAAACATCCCACTTTTCCTCCCAGCCTCCTGCTGTCAGCAAGTGCTGAAAGCAGAAGATAGTTTAAGGAAAAGAAAGGTGGATTCAAAACTCAAGCAGCAAAAGGTTAGGAGATAAGCAGGAATAGGCAGGGCCCCCTCAACACCCCACAGCTGCGTGGCTGGGGAGGCAGGAGGGGAAGTGATGGAATGAGGAAAGGATGGTGGGATGTGGTCAGGCTGGATGAGCCTTTCTTAAATAGCTTCACCTGCTCTGCTGGAGACAACCCCCTGAGCTAAACACACCGTAACAGGAGCCAGGATACTCCTTACACTAACGTTTTCCCATGTTTCTCTTTTCTTATAAAGACAGGGGATACAGAGGCAAACATAAAGATAGGATTTTCCTCCCACCTTGCTTCCCAGCATTCCAGTGAGATAGAATACTCTCACTTCTCCTCCCCTGCCCATTCAGAAGGGGGTGAAGTTTCACAGCAGGATACTCCAACAGTGCCCCCAGCACAGCAAGTGGGGGAAGAGTCTAAAGGCAGAGTCCATTGGGAATTCTGCGATCACAGAACCTCCCCCTCAAGGTTAATGGGGCTACATGAAGTTTTTGTGTTGCTTCTGATAAAATCAGCCATTTCTGAGAGGGGCCCATCCTTGAAGCTTTTTGGCGATTAATACATAATTTCCCTCATAAAAAAAAAAACAGGAAAATACAATGGTGCTGAGAATGAACCTGTGTGGAGTGAACATACAGGAACAACATCTGGATGGGAGTAAGAACATAGGAGTTGCCTGGCTCCATCCAAAGGACAATCCAGCAAAGGTCTAAAGTTCTGCACTGGTGATGGAGCATTTCTGATTCCAGTGATGCTGCAGATCCAGTGATCTGTTGTTACACTGATAGTAACAGAAAGCACTCCCTTCTGTTCCTTGCCAGTTTAGCACATGCAGTAATCCCAGCTTGCTGAACAGGGCTGGACTAAGCAGCTCCCACAGCATGGAAAAATAACTGGCAATCTAGTTTAGCACTGCATGGAGATGCCTGAGCTGAGGGAGCATCTGCCCCATGTCATCACATGAGACACTCTTGGTCTTATTTTCCATCCCTTGTCACAGGTTATTCATTAGAGATAAAACCCAGAGCCAATGCTTCAGATGTATGATGATAGCCCAGCTCCGAGAGCCTGACCTCATACTGACAGACTGCTGCCCTCAAGAGCTCCCTTCAAGTTTCAACCCACATTTCTGCATAATCATGGAGCTGGGCTTTGGTTTAATCAGGATGGGTACCAGGAGACAGAGAGAACACTCGGTTTTCCTGAAAAATAGAAAGGAAATCATGTGCTGCCTTTGAATTCCACCTTTCTGACCAGGCTATAAGAAACCAATCTTTAGTGGAGCAAGCTTGAACCTATGCATGAACACAGCTTGGAAAAGAATGTCACATTCCACATTGCACAATAATAATCCAATTCCTGCGGGAAAGAAAAAACAGAATATGAACAATTCAGTAAAAGCCTAATTCTATTTTGAAGCACATCACCTTCCACCATGGATCATTTCAAAACATCATGCTCCTAACACGTACCCAACAAAACCAGAACTGAGCATGTTGCAGAAGTATAGAATTCCCTTGCCCTATTGCCTGATCATTCCAGATTAATTCTAGCATAACCCCCCTGGTGTTGCTTCCTTTACTTCTGAAAAGACCATCTAGAAAACAATGCTCATTCCATCCACAGGCTTCTACAAAGCTGCTGCTTCATCCAACAAACCTTTGAACTGTTTCAGTATGAAAATTCCCGGTTTTCCTTCCAAATTGCAGAAAATTTCCACCCCAAGGATGAACTTGGTCCATTTCTGCAGGTTTCTAAAAGAAAGTTAATTTACAGAAAGTCGTCTCAAAATAACACAATGGGATTCAAGTTCATTTGAGACATTTGGAAAGCAGTGTCATACTTTATTTAAAAGAAACCCATGTAAAAACAAAGCTTAAATGAAAATGATACCTGAAAAATAAATTATTTGATATAAAACAAATCAATAACTTAAAACCACACTAAATATACAAAATGTTGAACCATATACTGTACAGTATGGAAAACAATTGATAAAACCTTCTGTCCCACGAACAGATTAATTAATGAACAAAAGAGTACAGAAGTTAAGGGAAATTAAGTCAATGAAACCACTAGATAGAAGTACAGCATTATTCAAAATTACTGATCAAATAAAGGCTTTATCCCAACTTATGTTTCAAATCTCTCAAGTCCTTTTCTTCTCAATGACCAAGTGAAAAAGTTCAGCTGAACCACGGAAAAGTTGCTCAAAACTGTTGGAAAATAAGGACCAACCAGCATGAGAATGGAGACTCTAAAAGGTGAGCCCAGAAGCAAGTCCCAAGGTTTCAGGTGGCAGTTCTGCTGTCCCTCATTCTCCATCATTGCCAACAAAAAGAATTTAAGTGCTGAAAATTCCACTCAACAGAAAAATAGTTTGAGCTCAGCCTTGGTGGATGGTTTATGGGGTGTGACAGACAGGAATAACCACAGCCAGAGGCAGGCAAACAGGACAGGATTCCAAGGCAAATCCCTCCACTGGGCGCTGTGCTTGGCTTTAGAGCATCTAAAGGCTTTGCCTGGTTTTAAACCATGCAGAAGGAGAGAGCAACACTTGAGGGGTGGTTTAGTTGTACTACACAAGCCTACTAGGAAAAAGCCATCACAAAACCAGGGCTGCACTGAATCCATCTAAGAGTGGACACTTGGGCTGCATTGTGGAGGAGTCAAACAAGGTGAAGGACAAGCAAGAGGGACTCAGGACCCTCTTCATGAACCCCAGTTTATAAAAAAGCAATAAAGTAGAACATCAGAAAAGAACGTTTCCTTTTGGACCTTCGTAACTCTCAGTTCTATTGCGATGAGCATCCAACACTGAGAAGTACCGAGGAACTTGACTACAGCATGGACTCATCTGCTTTGCAATACAGAGATTAAAGTACCCAGGGGGACAAGCATTGTTCTTGGGAAAGAAAACAAAACCAAAAACCAAACCAAACTCCAAGTGCAGCCCCACTATGGGAGCTCAAAGTGAGCTGGGGTCTCTTATGGTGAATGTGAACTTGGTCCCTTTGCTCTAAAGCTATTCTCTAAGTAGAACTGTTAACAATAAGGTGCTTAACTGGCAGAATTCCAAAGGACCAATCTCCTCATATGTCCAAATGGTAACCATATGAGAGAGGTAGCGTTAGGTCAAGTTACTGTGTTTGACTGTTGTGACTGACCCTTGAGCTCACCATCAGCAGTTCACCAAACGCTGTACATTACAAACCCTCTAACATGTTGCAGGCAGGCAGAGCCAATGACTATCAGGACTATCCATTTCCAAAGCTTGGCATTCCAAATCAGGGATCAGGTACACAGTTATTTTGGTTTTAACTGCTCAACATTCTTTCTAGAAAGGTACCTAGGCCAAGTTTTCTTTTAAGATTTGTAATTGTTTTGTATAAAGAGCATTACAACACCCAATGTCCCTATAAAAATAAAAATAGGTGCCCCTCTCCAGAGTGACACCCTTTGGTCATCAGGACAAATATAAGTGACCATAAACTGACCAACTAATATTCACTGCAATGAGAAATGCAGCTTGAGTGACTCGTGTGTCTCAGTTTTCAGTGTTTTCATGCTATCATGATACAGATGGACAAAAAAACTCATAATCAACCAAAGGGAAGGAACAAGATGTGTGCACACAGAGCATCATGGGGACGCTGACTTCTCCTTCCACCCTAAAAGCTGGCTCCTCACATCCTTCTCAGTCCCCGATCTAGAGCAGAAAGCGGAGGGATTGACACCGGCTTGGCACAGGAGACAACATTAACTGTGCTGGCCCCATCCCCTACCGCCAGACAGGAGATGATAGCACAGCACCAATGAAACCAAACTTTATAATGATGTAACCTGAACATTAAAATAATTTCAACACTTCAGTATGAAGACATCATCTAAAACAGTCACAAGAGAGCTATAAACACACTCAGCTGCTGGGATTCTGCTCACGTTTAGAGTGGTTCTGATGCTGCCATCTCCTCACCTGAAGGAACTGGACTTGCCTCTGCCAGCTTAGGATATGCAGCAACACCAGAGCTTCCTTTTCCATATTTACTGTGAAGTTTCCCTATCTGCAGATGGTTACCAGGAGGTTTAATCTGTGAGTAGGCTTGTGGCTAGCTTTTTGCACCAGGGTGAATTCCATCAGTAGTGGGAATCTGGGAAGCAAATATAAGTAACTGAGCAGGAACAAAAACTTCAGAAATCATCAGATTGGAAAAGACCAAGCCTGAATAAAGCCTTGGAGAAATTCTGAGTTTGACAAAACTCAAGTTATTTTATATACTAAGATAATCTGATTATTTTTTTTACTTGGTTTTATTTTGTACAACACAACTCAAGTCCAGAATGTCTCTGAGGACTTTGGACATGGTCTTCAAGCACAGTCAGGACAGTTCTGCATTTAACCAGGCATTGTCTCATTTTAGAGTGAAGCTCCACAGTCCAGTAAAGAATGAAGACTACTTGTGTGCAGTTCTGGAAGCCCTATAACAAGTGTGCTTGGCAGCCACACCATGACCCGGTAAGAGCCTTCGTGGAGTGCCAGATCCAAAAAAAGAAAGAGATGAGGACCAAGTAAGGGCAGCAGCACTGCCCTTTCAAATGCAATACCAAGATAACCCAAGTGATTTTACATCCAAAAGTGACAAAGCACCAATTAAAATCACACCAGACATTCAAAAGCTGGTGAGGTTTCCTGCAAACAATAAGTGGTTGAACATTCAAGGTCCTGATGGCTGACCAAGCCCCAGCACAGGACCCTGCCCTTGCACAGTGAAGCCTTTTTACTGTCACTAAAGGTGCCTGACTGCAGATGGGCCTCCTAAAAGAGATGGCTCCTAGCCAGCAAGTGAAACTGGGAATGGCTGCAGAAGCCAATGGCAGGTTCTGCTGGAGTGCCAAGTATTGGTATGCACACAAGTTCTTGTGAAAGCAAGTGGACCCAAAGCAGACAGGTCCATTGGAACATCCAGCCCAAGTCTTCCTGTTTGTATTCCCACCTGGCAGAGCCTCAGCTCTGAAGTTAGCTACCCTAACCATAAGACTGATGAAGAAGCCTTCTCTCCCCTTTCTTTTCAAATACAAGGCAGGTGAGCTTCTTATCGTCTCACCGCATCCGTCCATCTGATCGAATACATGTGAAAATGAAATGGTGCCACCCAGACTGCAGGCTCATGAAATCCAGACTGATGCCTTCAGAAAAGCTGGCACAAAACCTCTCACCCTGTCCCCTGAGGCATCACCATTCTCTTCAGCATCTACATAAGACTCTGCAACAGCAGCATGGCCATAACCATGTGTGTTCATCAGGAATTAGAGCTGGTCCTTTAGTGGCAGGTACCTGGGGGTGTCTTGTGAAGCTTCCAGCCTCTTTTGGGTGACCCAGAAACATCTCTATCAGAGCTGTTCCCAGCAGCACATCTCCAGCCTGGACCAGGTCTTTAAAATCTGATCACCATATCCTAAGCCAGCAATCAAGACTCTACCTTACTGAGCTACTGCATCTCATGAAAAATGTAAGTGTCCTCTGGGTAGAGACAGGTCTTGGGGTTCACAAAGATCCTCTAAGTAGTGACTGAGCATCACCTGAAAGAAACATCCATAGTTCATCAAATTAAAGGATGAAAAAGCAGAACATATCAACAGTTTTTCTAAACTCTGAGGATCAAGAGGCCAAACCCTCTCCTGAAGCAGGTATGTTCAAGGAAGAGCTTCAAAAGGCTGGTTTAGTTTCCATTTCCAGAGGTTTCCTTTGGTCCTTACTAGTAGGATACATGGCTCTTGTTTAGAAACAAAAGTAGCACGAATACAGACAATTCTTCCTTGACCTCAGCTATTAATGCCAAATATTGACTATTATGATGCAGACCATAAATTTTAGTATCAGCTCTATTTTAGAAGGAGTTTGTTCCACTCTTTTCCTGACTCAAGCAGCAACATTTTGTTCATGGAAATTACATGGTAACTGGTGTCAGAGCAACTATTGAAGGAAGCTGAGATCAGATGTTTCCTACAAGAGATGTTTTCACAGCACTACTGAAACAGCATTCTGTGATTCTTACTTAGCAAAGAGTAATGGGAGAACAGAGAAACAGGCAGATGATGAGGATGCCAAAAAGTCTCCATGAACTGGTTTTAGAGCTCAGAGCAGTGCCAGGACACCTGCAGTGATCACCGATAGTCCTATCAAGGGTGTCCTTCACTGGAAGTCTGAACCCCCATCTAACTGCTGTGATAAACCAGCAACTTTCAGTTAGTGCGGAATTAACCTTATACGAAATAAGGCAAGAGAAAATGACAGGAAGCTGGGAACAACTGTCCTGTGGAATAGGACAGCGTGAGCTTACCAGATGTGAGACACAGTGAGAGGACTCTATACTACTCACTTTTAACTTCAGAGAACCCCTCTGAGTGCTTCTGAATCTCTCCTTTTCCACATAAAAGAAGTATTTATTGATGTAATAAAAGACCAATGATAAGTTGGTAGAAACGTCTGAACCGACTGCTGGAAAGTACACTTTGAGGGGTGGGAACCGGTTGCTCTGTCACAGCCACTGCTGTACAAACCATTGTGCTTCTCAAGAGATGGTTGTGAACAGGACTGGAGACAGTGCTGAAGGTGATCAAAGGAGATGGGCTGTCTTTGGGCTGTGCAAGACTGCGGGTCCCATTGCAGAAAGAGAAGGAACGACTGTGAATGCAAGGCAAAGTCAGCCAGGGATGGAGTGATGCAAGCAGGAGGCATGGAAGGGTCTCTACAATCTGAAAGTCAGCTTAGGGACTGGTGGAGGTTCATGCAGCAAAAGGAGACACTGCACTAAAACTGCCCTGACCCCGTCTCTTGTTTGCTCTACCTTTTGCCGACCGAGCGTGAACACTGGACCTGACAGTTGTGCAGGTAAGTCTCTAGTCATGCCCAGTATCCTTACACAGCCTTTACTCCATGGAGCAATCCTTGTCAGACTTCCTACCAAAGAACAACCTGCAGGGTAATGTCAGCCTGCGGCACACAGGTTCTACGTGACACATTTCTTGTAGTGCTCTTGGTTCACAACCCTCTTTCTTTCACTTCTCTGTCAAAGGAATAACTGATAAACCCTTCAAGAGGAACTAGACTTCTTTAAAGCAACACTCGTTGAAAGCTGGACACTGTGTGCAATACTCAGCAAAAAAATAACAGAAAATAAAAAACAAAACAAAATTTGAGCAAAACAAAATCAAATTTAATGATCTTAAATGCAAAAGTAAAAACAAACAAAAAACACAAAAAAGCAAAAGAAAATTAACAGAAACAGAACAACTCAAAGTTTCAAGGCAGTCTGCAGAAAACTTGGGGGATTAATCTTTAAATCTACAAACCAAAGGGGGGTTTTCTTTTGTTAATATCTAACTTGCAAGTAGGTAAGTACTTTTCTGCTGAGTGTTCAATAAGTAAAGCTAGTTGTCAAAACAAAAAACTATTAAAATAGAAAAATCTAGCACTCATTAGAAGGGATGCGAGAAATACAATGCTCAAATGTTTATAACTGTTACTGTTTTTTCCTTTACAAAACAGAACTACCAAAGAAATTCAAACTATAATGATCATTGAAAATGAGTAAGCATCTTGCTGCATTATAAAATGTACCAGTAAGTAGTGCACCATGCATTAAGTATTTGGACAGAAGAGATTGAGGTTGATCAAGTAGCAACGTAAGATTCGCACTCTCTTTCTGGAGCTCCATTTTGACTCTGAAATCTTCCCAGAGTTTTTTGGAAACTCTTTGGTCCATTCCTATTAGAAAGTGGATTTTACAAGTAAAATGTTTCTAAAACCTTTGAATTGGACAGCTTGGCCACTGCTCAGTGTGCAACTTACCTCCTCAATGGTGTTAAAAGTTATGCTGGCATGCTACTACTTACAAGACCTTCACTTAAAAAGCCTAATCCTCAAGTACATAACGTAGTAAATGAATATTAATTGAGCAAACAAATGACTGTCAACTAAAACATTAGTATTTCTCAACTTTTCTTCCATACTACCGATTCAGGGGTAGAGAAGAAGGTCACAGGGAAGGGGTGGGAGAAACAGCAACATAAAAACCCCCAGAAAATTAATTCGGTCAGCCTGATGTGTTGCAGAAAATTCCAGTTTTTGCAGACAGAATTCAATGGAACAAACGTTAGTCTCATAAGTGAAAGCATGCTTCAATTTTACCACCATCCAGAGGGTCTTGTTAATGCAATCGACTTCAGATTTCAGGGGGGTTTTGAAACATGTTTCTAAGTGAAATAACTTAAAAGGAACTTAAAATTGGTCTGTCATCGTGGGATTTCAAACATTTGAACATGTCAGTTGCATCCCAGAATATAAAACCTTTCACTTCTCATTTAGACTAAGACAAACACTTGTGAAAGTTGGCGCAAAATGAGTTTTACACTAACAAAAAAAAAAAAAAAAACAAAAACAAAAAAGAAGGTTTCAACTTCCGTCACTCAATCTATTCCATACAAAAAGCATGAGCAAGTTATTTGTGGGACTTGTTGGTTTTGAAGGAAACCTGTAAGATTTTGTCCCCCAGGCGGTAGCCATTAAGACTTGCTATGGCCATTGCAGCTTCTTCATAGTTTGTCATGGTCACAAAACCAAAACCTTTGCACTTGTTGGTGTTGAAATCTCGAATAACTTTCACATTGGTAACCGCACCAAAGGGGCCAAACATCTGCCAGAGGATTCCCTCATCAGCATCTTGACCAAGGTTGTAGATGAAGATACACCAGCCAGAAGATGCGTTTCCTGGAACATTTACACCAGAAAGCCCACTCATGTGATCTACACCCATAGGAGAGAACCTAGCAAATAAAAAGCACAATATTTCATGTAAAAGTTCAATTCAATTCAGCAAATTCACTTGAATGGGAAGCAACTGAGCATCAATATTCTCTACATGGACATCAAAACCGCCAGAAAGAAATGCTTCCCCCACTCAAATTGACAATCAAAATTGACAGCTGCCAGGAAAAAAAAATGAATCAACGTTAAGTATTCCAACTAGCTGTTAATAGGGAACTATCCTTAGGAATAGGGCGGCAACAAAAGAGTTGCAAGGCAAGATTAGGTGCTCACTTTCACAGGGTACCTGAAACTCGGCCAGGCCATGAAGAGCACTCCATGGCATCGGTGCAGAACTGTTTGAGTGCAGGTATCAGGCAACACCTCCCGAGAGGTCCCAGCCTGCTTCAATCCACCCACCACTTACTTCCATCAAGGAGTTTGCATCCCATCACCCTCCCTTTCTCACCTCTAAAATATGTTGGGAAGTTGTAAGCCAAAGGGTTTTGTGGGGTTTGCTGGGGCAGGGCAGGGAGGGGATTCTTTGGGTTTAGGAGCAGAGATTGTGTGTTTCTCAAATTAAATTACTTATTTTATGGAACAGAAGCAAACACCCCCCAGTACAAGCAGGTTACTCAATCAGCCCCAGCTATTAGGGAGCTAAGGAAATATTAGTACTTCCTCAGCCAGCTCTCAATGGCTGTGATGTCCCACATTCCGAGCTACGGAATTCAAATCTCAGGTTTTTAATCCTGAATACACAGTTCTGGCGCTATTCTAACTGCAGGAGCTTCTAAACATCAAACCAGCAAACCACATTGAAGTCACAGTTTTACAACTGCAGGATGCATGTATGGTTGTCTTAGTGATTTTACACCAACTTCATCCTAGGAAAACTTCTCTAGCTTTACTGAAGTGGGTTTTAAGTCACCAACAACCCCTTCCTAAACCTGCCTCCTGCATCGTACCCCAGAAGTATTTATGCATAGCAAATGCAAAATTCCCTCTCCTTTTTGTATCTTGCTTTGTATTATTCTTTTCTCCTATAGCCCAGATATCTAACTCCCCTCTATTCTATTGCTGGTCTCCACCCTAGTAATTCAAAGCTTCAGAGTATTTTAAGGCAGCATTATGGCTGCAAGCTAAGCACCCAAAGGTCAGGAAATGTGAAAGTTAAGGTTAAAACCTCAATTTTATGAAACTGAGCTTATGTATTATTTAAAAAATGTGAGGACATGTGATTGTAGAAATATAATTATACTATACCAGGGGTTCCCAAACTGTGGTGTACCACTGGTGATATGCAAACCACTTAAAAGTGGTACACGTGCTGCTCTCTGCCAAGAACATGGGGGTGGCAGTTCCTGATTCTCTGCTGACCTGGAGGAAACAGGGAATGGATGTCTGGGCAGTGAACGCTGCATTAAGTGCCAAACACTTTCCCACTGACATTTTCTTGCCCTGTACCAAGAGAGGAGCTGCTGCTGTCTTTAGACAGAAGGGAGGGCTCAAGGCAGTGTGCATCAGAAGGGAAGCAGAGCTGCAGCAGCCCACCCATGCCCACAGGGAAGTCAGCTCGTGTTCAGTGTGGCACTTTGGTTGATGCACTCATACAAGAGACCCACGCAGTCACCATCTCCCCTGCCCCAGGCTGTCAGGTACTCAAAGACAGCTCATTTTCTTGGACACTTGAGCTATGAGATGCTCCTATACCAGAGCAGGGGGAGTTTCAGTGGTGCAGACCCCTTCCTGACCTGGCTCAGTTTGGCTGCGGCCCCACTGGCTACCTGCTGCTGGTGTTTCTAAGCCCAGTGTGGCCACACCTGAGCTCATGCTGCACATACTCACTGATGCTCACACTGTTGGCCAGCCCCAAGAAAATCCAAGTTTGGGAATCCTTGTACTACAGTCAAAATTGAAAAAGCAGTTAAGAGTATCAGCAGCTGAATGACATGCGCTAATCCACATGACCTGATGAGTAGGTGACTGATCTACTGCTTAGTTTTCTTTCATAGGAAACTGTTTCTGTGTTTGCATGCTTTACACGCTTACTTTTTTGGACAGGCACCTTCAGCTTTGTAGCTTGTTCCCACTTGAGAAATGAGAGGGTAGGATGCAGTTCCCTTAATATCCGGGAAGTTTTTGTCTCAACAGATCACCAGCCTTGGGTTCCTGCTTCCATGTGTGGGGAGCAGAAAATCACTAAGCTCAGAATTGCACAATGTTGGTTCCAGCAGTCAGTGTAGCTCTGAATCTGTTTCCTGGAAAGCCTCAGGCTCTGCTCACAAGCCCAGATCAAAAGGACATCAAGGACTGGAACCACTTGCAGAAGAGCAGCAGGAAGACAACGAATCTGAATGTATACTACAGGAAAAATAACAGCACAGAGCTCTGGTGAAAGGAAAAGCCCAGGACTCTGAGGGCCTTTGGCCAGCCTTCTCCAGCTTTAGGAGCCAACCTCCTTCATTTCATCAGGGTTCAATACCTATAGAACTATTTTGTTTAAGCTCTCGCCCCCAACAGTTCCGCTCTCCTCCAAACTCAATCCCATACCACAGTGTCATTCCTCTGGGACGGAAGCATAGAACATATCAAGACTATGCCTCAGGTCAGGCCAGCACTTTGGTGAGACGGGACATTAAGATCAGTTCCTGTTGTGAGCCACAAATACCACAGGAACCACAAAGGATTAACAGAACATTAAACAAAGGGTCTGAGTGATATCTGTAGGAAATTAATAATTATAAATTAGATATACCAACGGCTTAATCCTGGATTTACAGGGATTAGGATGGAACGAGATGAAGTGTAATCAAAACGTCAGTATAGGAATTCAACTTCTAAGTAGCAGAGCCCACAGCTGTAATTTACATAGACCGCAAGCTCTTTGGAAGCAGCTTATCCTTCCATTATGTTTTGTTCACTACACAAAACCAAGACTCAGTCCAAACTAAGGTTCCTAAGGTTTACCACAGTTTGACCTTCAGCACCCTTTAAGGAACAGTCACTAAAATAACTTGCTGTTCACACCAAAGATGGGAGGTAAAATAAGAGCCTGTGTGTACTCCTAAGAACATGGCTGCTGCTGTACTCCTCCCTCTGCCAATCTGCAGTACCTCAAAAACTTGAACTTTTTTTTTTTTTCCAATCAGCAAGCCAAATCAGGTGGCCAAAATGTGTTGACAAATGAGCACCAGGCTCAGACAACCCAAGTGGGCGTTACCACAGATCACGGATGGAACAGAGTGACAGAAGGTCTTCTCTCTCATCTCCACTTGTGAGCACCCGTGCCTGTTGAAATGTGGGAAATGCACACAAATAACATTCATGCTGCTCTTACAGACACCATAAATGAACTGGTCATTAAAATTTAGTTTCTCCTGCAAGCATTAGCACGTGAATCATTTTTACTGTTTCTGAGCGATAAGGACAGAATTAAGGTTATTTGGTACCTTACTTATGGATGCGAATGTTATCTGTACTGCTCTGATGCCTCTTAAAGCTGTTGTAAATTTTAAGTGGAAGAAGGATGATGAAAATGTCCGATTACATTAAGAATGAAAACATAAAACATAAAGCCTCAAGACCTTACCAGGACCAGGACATAACAAAGCCCTGGCTGATGCAAGACACAGTTCACCTAACTGCAACAACACAGAATTGTATTCCTTGCTTCATCTGGGTACAGAGATCTGGATGAGTGCTTCAGGGAAATGAGATCTGAGGAGCTGCCTGCACTCAACTTGCCTGGGCCACTGCCACAACCAATGACTGAGGTTGGCAGGGACCTCTGGAAATTTCTAGAACATCTCCCTGCTGCAAGCAGAGGCATCTTGAACAAGCTGCTGAGGTCTGTTACAGCCAAGTTTTGAGCATCTCCAAGAATGGACACTCCACAGCCTCTTTGGGGAACCTGTTCAATTGGCCTTGGTGGAAAACAACAGATGACAATGATTCTCATTGGAGACACATCACACTGAGCTGTTCTCAAAATGCTAAAGCACTATAGGAAGGTCACTGGAACAATAGTGCTGCAAAAAGCTATTTGAATTTTTAGTCCAGTGTTACTGAGCTAACTGGAGGAGAGAAAGAGAGAAAAGTAAATTCTCCACAGAGAAACACCACCCTAAGAAACATGAATACATAACAAAGCCAAGACAATAAGTATATGTAATGCATTTTCCAGAGCACTGTCCAACTATCACCACTCTCCTGTAAGCAACTAAAGCAATTCAAATTCAAGCAGTTCATATTCCAAGCAGTTCTCAGAGGCAAAACACACCGTGTCTCCCCCAGCCCTAGGAGCAGGCAGTGTGTTGTAATTACTCAGTGATCTTACCGAACTTCTGAGGACTCAAGGACAGAACACTGCCCAGCTTAAGATGTACGCAGAAATCCTACTGCATCTGTCAGGAATAAGGTTTTCCTATTTCATTATGACACCCCCCTGCTGGAACCAATGGGTCAGAGCTTGAATTAAGTTGCAGCTTACATCAGTATTCACCTGATGAACCTGTAGATGGACTACAGCCAGGGGATCTGTTGAGACAAGCACCTAACAACACCCATCTGGAATCTGCTGCTTCATGTATCTCACTAACACTCAGTTGCAGAAACAGCCACCGTAGGGTTTGTCCCTTGATATAATTAACTTAAATATGAATTTTACAAGTAAGATTTTTACTTTCATCATACTTTAATTCAACAGTTTTATTTACAGAACACTGCAGGACACAGAGTGCACTCCGTATTCATTCACACACAATGAGATCACTGCAGAGCTTCCCAGACGGACATGGGAATAGCAGCACAGCCTTAAATGCATTACTCTTCCTAACCTACCTGAATCTTTGCGCCTGGTGATGCACCGGCCCTCCGAACCTTCTAGCTGGTGAATGACACAGCTGGGATAACAGAGCCACATTTTTGTTCTGGTTAGGATTGGCTGCAAACTTCACTGTAATGGGTTCGGAGGAACCTGGGGGTTTGTGACCATTGAAATTTGTAATTGCCTCTTCTGCTTCTGACCTTTTGTCAAACCGGATAAATGCGACCCCTCTGGACAAACCTTTTAACCAAACCAATAAAAAAAAAAACAATAAATAAATCAAAGGGAAGTTCAGGATAAACTCAAAATAACTCTGAAAGCAAAAGAAAACCAAAACTGTTAAGTATTTCTGTGGGCATGGTTTGCAAGTTCTCTACAGTTACTGATGGTTCTTCACCAGCTGGAGAATAAAGTACAAAATTAAGGAACAAAAGACGAATACATTTGTTCAAGGCTAGGCTGGATGGGGCTTGAAGCAAGCTGCTCTAGTGGAAGATGTCCCTGCCCATGGCAAGGGATGGAGCTGGAGGAGCTTTAAGGTCCTTTCCATCCAACCCAAGTCTGGGTTTCTGTGATCTGCCCCACCATTGAATGGAGCAGAACACCAGCATAATCCAGAAGTTAGTAAGGAAGGACTATCCCAGAGCCCAGCATACTGGTACTTCCTCTCAACTTCCATGCTGCTCATCTTAGTGGTGCTCACTTGGATCTATCATAGCCTTCATTTAAAATAAGTGTTGTAGAAAGCACATTTTTTAAACAGATTAATTCTCTGAAGCTGGAGAACAGCCTCTGCTGAGCAGCTATGCCTGAAAGCACAACGGAACACAGCATCTCCTAACAGACAAGATCAAGACGTGAAATGCAGGTTTTCAAGCCAATGCTTGGCTCCACTCTGAAGGGAAAGGAAACCTAGGCTAGGCTTCCATTCAACTTTATATTGTAAAGAGAATCTATTCTTCAAACAATAGATTATTAAGGTTATTTAAAAGCATCATATTCTGAGCTGACACTAATTTAGACAGCATCATGCCTCAGCACACTTGATGAAAACACTGTTATTCCTGGAAGGATTTTAATTGTATGACTTCTGCCATCTCATTTTATAGCTCCGTCAGACAGATGCAAGTGATGCCGACTCCACTGACAGCCAGAGAAGGAGGACTCCTTTCTAATGTGTTTTCTGTGCTCTAAGTCTTTTTCAGCTGTCATCTAGATAGGCAGTTCTAGAGGCAGAGCCACAGAGATATCGAAGCTGAGTGCCCTCCAGGAAAGGATTTTCCTCATAGAGTACAGGTTGAAATAATTAGGTAAGAAATTAAAACTCTCTGAAAACACATTACAACATGGAGTCAGGATTAATGTTACAAAGGAAATCCTTAACTTTGGTCTCTCCTGAGCTGAGTGCTTAACTAAGCAACTGCTCCCTTTTTCATGATACTTGATACACAAAATCCATGCAGCAAGTTCAAGAGGGAAGGACTAAGTGTACAGTTGGCAGCAACCACAGAGGGCTGTTGGACACCTCAGATGTTTCAGAAGATGCGAAAATTATCTGACTGAGTTCCAGGCTGGAATAAGAGACAAAACACATTGCTTTGCTTCTTAATAAAGAACTATGGCCTGGAATTTACCTGTGGGTAATAGCTGTATATGTGTGAAGTAAAGGTAACAGTAGTACTCCAGAGACACTGTCCAGAAGTACAGTGCACTACAGTAACAGCAAGAGAGTAGATCTGGCAAATGAGCCTGGTAAAACTGACAATAAGGACATGAAATATGGTATGATTTAGATTATAAGCTAGCAGACGAGGCAGAATAAGTCTTTCTGTGCTTTAGAACCACCACTGGAAAAGGACAGCCCATGAAAACAGCATCAGTGCTTGACACCAGATGCCATGGGAAGTTTGTAGAAGTCTGATTTAGTTTAGGATCTGCCAGAAAACGTGCTATACACAACAAGTAATGCAACAGAACTCACCTGTGGTTTGATCCACAAGCACACGGGAGTTGATGATGCGGCCAAAACGTGAAAACATATCTTCTACATCTTTCTGTGTCATTGACCGTGGTAGCCCACTGATATATAAATTAGCATCCTTGATAACTTCAGAACTTGGACGAGCATAGGAAACCTTTGAAAAGAAAAAAAAGAAGGTTGTTCAGGAAAACTTAACTCTTAGGCAGAAGCTGTTCCCTGTGAGGGTGCTGAGGCGCTGGCACAGGGTGCTCAGAGAAGCTGCGGCTGCCCCATCCCTGGCAGTGTTCAAGGCCAGGCTGGACACAGGGGCTTGGAGCAAGCTGCTCCAGTGGAAGGTGTCCCTGCCTGTGGCAGGGGTTTGGAACTGGAGGAGCTTTAAGGTCTCTTCCAACCCAAACTGTTCCAGGATTCTATGATCACCTCAGCAGGTGTGATTTCCTACACATCCAGTAGCTGTTATTTTAGAAAAGGAGTACATGTGTATTAACATGATTTCAAATAGAGATCATCAATTAACTGTGACGCACATGAGTTCAAAAACCCAGTAACAATTTGTAATGATCCCAGCTGCTGCTGTCAAAACAATGGGAATGAAAAAAAGGAATCTTTGAACAGAAAGCTCTTCCAAAACCCAACAGGCTTTAACAGCTCACTTTACCGCTCTCATCCCCGAGTCTAGCACACAAGCCTCCCCAGCAAAATGGAGGTTATTAGAAAGTCACTTAATAGAAGAATAAGGAAATCAGACATCCTACCTTGATAGTTTTTGACTGAAGTCTGAGGCCATTCAGCGTGTTTATTGCTCTCTCAGCATCTTTTGCAGTAACGTAGTTTACAAAGCCGTAGCCTAAGCTGTGTCCTACATGGAAAAACATCTTTTGAAATTAAATGTAACCACTAGTCATCACCATCAATGTCAGAGAAACACAAAGGAGAAAAAGGGAACTCAAATATATTCCACATAGCAAGTAAGTGTCATAAGCCAAAGAAGTATTTCAGGGCTGGGAGGCGTCATGAGGAGTAACTTGGAGCTCTTCCATTTGCACTGTGGACATCCCCTGCCTCCAAGGCCAGAGTGTATCAGGCAGCTGCAGAGGCTCCACAAACAAAAAATACTGATGCTGAACAGCCTTGAAAACTTAATGGGGGTAGAACAAAGGTGAGAATTGAATGAAGTCCATTAGTACAAACTCTTGTAGACAAAGAGCAGAGGGAGAATGCAGCAACAGAGGAACCCCCAGTAAGAAGTCATCAGGGTGCTAATTTCTGTGGAACTATTCCAACTGTTGCTCCTGGAGACAAGAGGGAAAAGAGTTCTCAATCGTTAATAAATCCAACATAGCTAATAAGCAGTGAGTGTCCCAAACACAGGATGGAGCTGAAGAGGGAAAAAGTCTCTTGACTGCAGACAAGTCATGTTATGTAAGTTTACTCTTATGAAATGAAGGCAGGGGATTGGAGCTCGAGGAGCTTTAAGGTCCTTTCCAGCCCAAACCACTCCATGATTTGCTGATATTCCCTCCTCCTAAGCAGTAAAAATTTCCTTCCTTTTAGGATATGCCAAAAAAATATATAAGAAATCAGCATTTACATAGCATTATGATGAATGTCAAGCATTTATCCCAGGCAAGCAGAGAAGTTATTTGCTTTACCATGATGTTAAGAGCCTACTAGAAGCCTATTGTGCAAAAGAAGGCAGCGCTGTGAGAGTTTTCAGGTTATTTTAGTGGAGAGTAATTAAGTAAACCTTTAACAAAGCATTTCAGAAGTCTGAACATACATAAATGCAAATGCACTCCAGAAGCAAAGATAAAAAAGAAGAAACAAGTAGGTCCTTATCTGGATGAATAATTAACAAAGTGACCAGAAAACCTCACTTTAAGCAAACTGCTCTACTCCTTCAGCTGAAAGAATCCAGTTTTGTTTTCATGACAAAAAGCCCTTTCATGAAAGAGGCACTCATTTTCTTTCTGAGCATCACTTGGTTTTCTGTCCATGTCCCTGCTTCCTTCCCCAGCTCCCTGAGCTGCTGCTTCAGTTTCCAGCTCATTCTTTACTCTCCCCACCCCCACCAACACTGGCACCTCCAAGGTGTCCCTGCAGGACAGGGCTAGAACTGGATGAGCTTTGAAATCCCTTCCAACACAAACCAGCCTGGGATTCAATATCCTGGGTTTCCTAGAGTAGGAAGTTGTATCACAGGGATACCGTATTCTCTGCTCAAACAGTACAAAAGGTACGAGGGAGGGAACAAGAACCCTCAAGATGTTGGACACCTCCCTAACAAACCAACTGCCATCAGACAGAATACTTATGCAAGGGCACACAAACTTCTCAACAGGTACTCAGAGCAGGGCTATGGGTCCCACGAGTAACAATCAGATCCCACAGCAGGCTGAGACACACAACACATGTGCAGAAAGCTTAACCCAATCTTTCCAGAGCTTTAGTTGGGTTTGAAAGTAACACCACCTCACAGGGAAAGACACAGAAACTAAATACAACTCACTCAGAGTACAGTAACTTTTGGCTTTAGCATTTGGTAAAGAAGGACTAAAGGCCGGTGAATACCTGCATGAAGAGCAGACTAAAGATCACCAGGTTCCTTCAGAACATGTACAGCCACTGATTAAAAGCATCCACATTGTGCACAGACACCTTAACATGACTGCATTTAGAATTGCTCAATCTCTTGCAGCACAGGGTGGCCCAAAGGTTTCTCCATTAACAGATACTGAAGGAGGAGAAACATTTTAAAGATGCCCAGCCGAGCAGATGGGCTGGAAACCCAGAACTCAGAATCTGCATGCCCCAGCAAAGTCAAGCACTCCCAAGGCAAAATATAGTACAGGATATATTTCTTCTGTTGAATCATCTCTGGTAGGAGGCAGAGTTGCTCCAAGAAAGGGGACACTTAACACTACACATTGCTGGGTAGGAAATCAGTGCAGAGCACAGGTTTGGCTCCAGTGTCTGAAGTCAGGCTACAGTCTGATCCATGCAGCCTGACTGGACAAATCCCAGCCCTTTTCCTAGCTTTCACTCCAAAGCAGAGCCACAGGAAGAGATTTTATCCATTCCTTTGGGTCAGGGGCAACTCAGCAATCACCACAGGAGGCCAGGAGATGCAACACTGAGAAGCTGCATCTCACACTTGACACCCTGCCACACTATATTGGGAAATGACCTTCTAATGTTTCCTCAGGCTCAAAGCCCCAAGGAATGGCTAGCGCTAGCCTAAAGATCTGACAGAAAGAACAATATCTACTGTTAGTTCTATAGTTCTCTTACGGTGTCCAAGATGTACTTACCACAAATACAAGTACAATGAGCAACAACCCAGGATTTGCTCACTGCTCCTCATCACAAGTTAAGCAGAGCCATGCCTGGAAGTGCTTAGGAACGCAATACACAAATTGGGGAATGAAGAAACCAGCACCCAATCTTTCTAGCATGATGAAGAAGAGCTGAAGGAGCACTGAGCGCTGACTAACCTTCATCTATTGCACACAAGCTTCTCTGCACACTTGCTGCAAGGAACAGAGAAAGAAGTTCCCACATCTCAAACACCACCACATATGCATTTTCAGACTAATACCAACTGCTCTAATCCATGCGTACAGAAAGCAGGAAATTCAAGAGTGAGGAATGGCAACTGACACTGGTTTGCTGCCCCCACCCACTTCCTAAGGCGCCCATCAGCAACAACATCCAGGGTAAGCAGTTGTTTCAAAGAGTTTCTATAAATTTTATCAGCACAATCTAACACGTGGAACAGAAGATTGTTCAGTCCCATGCTGCAAGCCTAACAAAACCCAACCAGATCTATACTCTGCTCATAATGAAGACCCAAAGCCAAACAAAACTTTGGCTTTTGAATCGATTCTTGAACGAAAGTAATGAGTCCCCAGAAAGCACAGGCTACTTCAGGCAGTCATTAAAAGCTTTATTCCAGGGAGAGGACATTTTCTGCCCTACACGTTTCATTAACAGAGAAAAAAAAGATACCTATCAGACACTGTTTTATGAAGAATAAACATTATCAAAGTGATTTTTAATTCTGCAAATACAGACATTAAAGACGACTCAAAAGAAAAGGTTTAATAGCACGCCACACCAAACTCCAAGCCTGGGAATTGCTCCTCATGGTGTTGCAAGTAGCAACAAAATTCAAGCAGCTACTAAATCAAATGCCATGCAGAATTCAACACTTGCCAGCACTTTAAAGAAAAGCAAGCATTTTGCCCACAGGCAGTCAAGGACTATGCAATCCCAACAGGGATTTTACTTCTGATTCTCCAGAGCTGTTAGGAAAAACCTGAAGCACACAAGCATGTGCTTTGGACTTAAAACTATCCAGCATTGTCAAGCTTCAAGTAAAAGTTAACCAGACATTACCAGGGGATTCAATGCTACAGGGAACAGTGGGAAGTAGATTCTGAAATTGCAAGTGATGACACGCCTTACTTCCCTTTTCACATATCCTTATCTTCCACAGAGGCAATTTTGTGCCGAGTTGGAAGTCTAAGGTGTAGCTTAGCCCTGACAGCTGAAGAAGGGTTTGCTATCCTTAAAGAAAGTGTTCCTATGTCCCTCCAAAAGGAGCCTCCAGAGTAAGCCTCTGCTTCTGAGCACCTCAAGCTGCTTGCCAACATCTAGGCTGAATGCTCAGCTATCAAATTAGCTGAAGAAACCAGTATTTTAGGAAACTATTTCATGATGATTTTACATGTTGTCATGGTTCAGGCCAGGAGAATGGAAAGAATGCAAATCCCATGGGTTGAGATAAGAGCAATCTAAGGTTACTAAGGTATAACAAAACCACTGCTGCCACCACCAATAATAATGATAAGGGAAATAACAAGGGGATAGAATACAACTGCTCACTGCCCACCGATACCCAGCCTGACCCAAGCAGCGATCTAGCCCTTCCTTGTGATTATACATAAACAAACATTTATTATTTCTCCATTAAACAGCACTCTGTTAAGCGTTGGCTTGAGCAGCCCACCATCACCAAATGACAATTCCTTACACACTAGACCATACCTGCAACTTTGTCCCGAATAAGTTTTGCAGATTCAACTTCACCGATGCTGCTAAACAGACTCCGCAACTCATCCTGTGTCATGTTCTGAGGGAGGTAGTTCACAATTAGATTTGTCCTACCAATATCGTCCCTGCAATCTTCAGCCATGTGATCTTCATAACCATTAGACATCTTATATCTGCCAAGACATAAAACATCTCACATCAGTTCTAGATCTTGAACAAAGGCAATTCTTCCATGGATCATTACATGCAGTTAATGAAGGAAATGAAGGCAAGAAAGAAAAAACAAAACAAAATGCAGGAAGCATTGGGTGCATTCCACACTGGAATGGGCTTACCCAAGTACGACAGAGGTCTGTAAAGTCATGAATAGTTTGAAGAAAATATATCAAAAGCAGTTGCTACCTTTTTCTTATAATATGGAGAAGGAGGAAGATATGGCCATTGACTGGAGAACAGTCTAAAGTGAAGTATTAAGAAGAACTGAAGTACTTGACCACAATATTAATCTCAAAACCAAAATATATATGAAGGAAAAGAGTGGGTTCAAAAAGAGGTTGGGCAAATCAAGGTTATCACAGCCATCACAGGAATTTCCACAAGCCAAACTTCCTCTACCTGAAAGAAGTTGGAATGTTTCTTCCAATAAAGAACAACTAACTGTTCCTACTGTGCATTTCTCCCCCCTCACAACACACTATTTCTTGAAAATCGCAGAACAATTCCTTCTTTCAAACTACCAAGCACAGCACTTTACAGAACTCTGCACCATTCAAGAGCTCTTCCTGCAACAGGAGAGAGCTGAGGTTCCAGCAGCCCGAGGAAGCCTGGGCTGAAACCACCATGGGAAGCTCATTTTCTTGTACAGTTCCAGACTCTGATTCTCCAGTTTCTTGCTGCAGATTTAGTCAGCCCCTCAGTCCAAGCACACCAAACATCTCCAGCTCCAAAACAACAGTTTTGTTTAACAGCTCTTAAAGACAGCCATGAAGCAGCCAGAACTAACAGAAAAGCTGCTAAACACAGGTGAATTCGTGGCCTCCTGATGTTGGGCATTCCTTCCCTTAAGTCACTGCAATAGCATTTAATTCTGTATGTGCTTCCAATTCCAGCTCCACCAGCAAGAGGAATAAACCCATAAAACTTTTATGGGGGAATGAAATTAAGGTTAACCTGAGAGGATGGAGTTCTTTCTTGAATCCAGAGCTCCTACTACAGGAAGAGCATCCAAAGTTTGGTCATGTATAGCTCCAGCAGCAATGCCTGCTCAGCTCATCCCCTGCTCTTGCTGCACTCAGTCTGTCAACTGTAAATCCAGACTGCCATCGCTGTGTTTCCAGAATAACGGCAAATGGTTGCTTCACCTGATGCAAGCGCTCAGTCTAAGCACAAATTCAAGCACTGAAGGCTTGCCAACCTTCAAGTCTCTTCTGAAAGTTCAGTATAAAGCTTCCAAGTTCAATGTGAAGTTTGCTTCTCACTGAATCTCTCAGTGCTGCCATGGAAGAATTAATTACCCCAGGCTCAAAGAACTTTGTGTTTAATACAACTTTTGGCCAACACATTAATTTAGCCCAAAGAATAACCCAAGATGCTGTACATAAGCACCTCCTATTAAAACTCCTCTAGTTGCGGCTTGCTTGAGAGCTGAGCATGTTATCTGAGGCAGGTATCATCAACCCAATGCTAACCCTGCCTGAGGGAATCATCAAATCTGAGCTGAATTAGAACAGTCTGAAGTATCAGTGCTTCTCAGCCACCACACATCAGGTTGGGTGTTCAGAATGTGCAAAAGGCTTTAGCTCATCTTAATGCAGTGAAGCAGCCACCCTCATGATACCACACAGTTAATACTGGCTGTGCTTGCCAATTGATTTTTGCACTGACATAGAGCAGAAGCATTCCTAGGACCCCGTTCACTCCTCACATAAAGTGATGTGTAGTTACAGCGGAGACAGTTGGCCAGCCTGGGCAGGGCTCAGAGCAACCTGCTCCAGTGAAAGGTGTCCTTGCCTGCAGCAGGGGGCCAGGACTGGAGGAGTTTTAAGGCCCCTTCCAGCCCAAACCAGGCTGGGATTCTATGATGGCAAGTTAGTAGATTTGTGTGTGGCATTAAGCAAAGCTGGCAGGAGTTTGGCAAGGGCCTATCACCTGTAAATCACTTCACCACAGCCTCCCATCTCACTGTCTGCAGTACTTCTGGTGATAACCATGCAGTGCATTGGGCATCCTTGGTTCCAAAGCTATTGGAATGTTGAAGGTAGCCTTCCACCTGCTTTCTTCAGACATGAGGAAGCCCTACAGACAGGCCTGGCAAACATTTTCATGGGATACCAGGCACAAAGCATGCAGAGCAATGAAGGCATCGTAGAGAAGAGGAAAAGGAGCAGAGCACTGATAAAGATGCTCCTTTCTTCCTAATCTTTCACCACACACTTACACAATCTATTTCAATAAGCCTTTCTGGCCATACAGGGAATTAATGGGAAACCACTTCCTCCACTGAGGGTGAACTGTGTTTATGCCAGTGAGAGTAAAAACAGCCCCTTAAGTGTTGGCCTTTGTATCCTGAAAACAATCCCTGCTCAGCACACGGATGATGTACGTTAACATGCCACCTCAGCCCCCCACAAGTCAGGGTTGACTCGGAGGAAAACAACAAATTTGGCTATGTCTTGGACACTGCTCTGCCACTCAGTGTTGAAGCTGTTGAACAGTCTTCCTTAGAGACCACACCTGAAATAGAACAAAAAGGACACTACTACATCAAGGGCAGTGCCAAATAAATCCACAGAGCTGCAGAAGGCAGATGCAGAGATGCTGAGATGTCCAGATTTGAACACATGCCAAAAGCAATGCCACACACCAGAAAGGTCTGCAGAGCCTGTAGAGCCTCCAACAGCTTTACATGCTTCAGAACTCAGGACACAACTGAGAAGCAAGAGGTTAATGGAGGTATAAAGATACAGACTGGACACACACACACCCCCCAGCCATTTCATCTTCTCAGACCCCTCTACTTTCCCTATAATCTTCAAGAAAACCTCTTTCACTCTTCAAACTCCTTCCATGTCCCCAACAGATCTCCATACTGCACCCCACAAGCATAGATGTCTCCATGAACATCCATACAGACTCCAGAGATTAATGACACCACAGCACAATATCTGCTACTATTTGAATCACTGCATTCATACAACCCTCCTTTGGACAGAAGAGGATTTGAACATTGATCAAAAGCCAGCTGAGGTGAAGGGGGAAACACAAAGTCCACAGATCCTCTCATCAATTCAAGGATAAAATTTATACACCATATGAGGGGAAAAAAAACACTAAGTTTAACATAAAAAGTTAACCAAGTGTGTGTAATGGACTGCACAGGTCTAACACTTTAAAACCTCAACTACAATCTGAGCTGTGTGCTTGTCTTTCAACAGTTTATTTCTATGTCTACTTGCAAAGGCAGGTGATAGAATCATGGAATCACACAGCGGTTTGGGCTGGAAGGGACCTTAACAATCCTCCAGTTCCAGGTCCCTGCCATGGGCAGGCGCACCTTCCACTACAGCAGCTTGCTCCAAGCTCCATCCAATCCCTACAGGCCCTTGACAAAAGCCTCTCTCCAGCTCACTCACCAGTGCAAAACAGGTAGCTGGAAATTAATCTCTGAAAGCTTGATCCAACTCTTGAAGGCTCCAAGACATCTGGAGAGGGGCACTGGACAAGGACCTGTAGGGAGAGGACAAGGGGAATGGCTTTAACCTGCCAGAGGGGAGACTGAGATGAGCTCTTAGGCAGAAGCTCTTTCCTGTGAGGATGCTAAGGCGCTGGCACAGGGTGCCCAGAGGAGCTGTGGCTGCCCCATCCCTGGCAGTGTTCAAGGCCAGGCTGGACAGAAAGGCTTGGAGCAAGCTGCTCTAGTGGAAGGTGTGCCTGCTCATGGCAGGGGGCTGGAACTGGAGGAGCTTTAAGGTCCCTTACATCCCAAACCACTCTTATTCTGTCATTCATTCCATGATCACACAGCTTGCTCCCGCACTCCTCCAAGGAGGAAATGGAAGTGGTGGGCCAGAAGAAGATTATAATTTATACTTACTATACCACTGCTACCAATATTAAGAACAAGAACAAAACCAGGCAGCAAAACCACATGCATGAAGAACATCTCCACCTTCTCAGCACAGCTTGTTTCCACCCTACCCCCACAAAAAACAACAACCAAACACCAAAAGAAAGTTAAAAGCTATTTTTTTTTTCATACATCTTCTACATCCAGCAAGGTTGTATAATCAAATGGAACACTCAGGCCAGCAGTTTGAAGGCTGCAGGTGCTTCAATCACAGAACTGCACATCTAAAAGGAGAAGTGCCCTGACCAATTTCCAACAGAGGTAAAACATGACACCTCGCCTTTGCTGAGCTGTGTCACTCTTCCTGACTGCTTCAGTTGGCGGGAATTTCCTGCAGCTGCTTTCCATGCTTTTTTTCTGAAGTGCAAAAAGAACAGCTTCTCTTTGAAGTCTGCAAATACAGTAAGTTTGAGTTTCTGTAGATAAAAGTCACCACCTTCACAGGGAGCTTATCCGCAAGATACGTTATTAGATGCTGCACCAACAACATTTTACTGTCATCAATTCATAGAGGGCTTGCAACAAATAAGCAAGAAACAAGGCAGAGACCAAAGCTTCAAGAGAGAAAGCTTAAAGAAACAGATTCTGAAACTACAATGACATGTCTGACAGGTCAAGACAAGGAGGGTGGCTGGGGAAAAAAAAGTGACAGAACACGCAAGAACCAGCAAACAAAATCAACTGGTTTAAGGACAAGGGGAATGGCCTTAACCTGACAGAGAGGAGATTGAGATGAGCTCTCAGGCAGAAGCTTTTCCCTCAGAGGGTGCTGAGGTGCTGGCACAGGGTGCCCAGAGAAGCTGTGGTTGCCCCATCTTTGGCAACGTTCAAGGCCAGGTTGGACACAGGGGCTTGGAGCACCCTGCTCCAGTGGAATGCATCCCTGCCCGTGGAAGGGGGTGGGAACTGGATGAGCTTTAAGATCCCTTTAACCCAGCCCATTCCTTCATCCTGTGGTTCCTGAGGCACACAGCTCGTGTAAGCTCATGGCAACACCGGGTACCGGCCACATTCCACACACACTGTTCAGTTAAAGACACTCTACGCAACAGTCACCTTTCCATTCAGACTCTGCTTGCCA